>QPMI01000108.1:0-31839 GCA_004431415.1 Cyanophora paradoxa
CCCGCGCTAGAGGGAGACACTGGGGGATTGCGGTCTGGGGGCGGGGCCGGAGGACGCAACACCAACAAATGGAGGCGGCGGAGGCGACGGCAGGAGGCGGCCAGTAGCCCAATCTACTGGGGCTGGCGAGGAGCCTGGCACACGGCGCGGCGAGGCCCTTGGGCAGCGCTGGCGGCGGACATACCATGATTGGGAGTCTTTTGTAGAGATAGGACCTCGTAGCCGGGAGTTTAGGTTGGTTTAGAAATCGATACAGCTAGCTTCCACATCATTAGTATTAGTTAGAAAACCTCCTTAGCTAGATATCTAGACACGAAACCTTCAAACCTTTCGTTCATTTTGTACTTTCTAAAGCACAGCATACGACGGTCCTCGATAGTATCTAGTCGGAGAGATTTATTGGGCGATGTGAAACTCATTGTAGTTGTGTTGTGTGCTAATGCAAGAGATTTTCGCCGTGCAGGATCGAATTTTTGCCATCGGGCACATTCCTGCGCTGTTCCGGCTGCGAAAAGCGGATATCTGGAGTGCGCAGGCCCTGCTATGTCTATGCGCGCCAGTACGCATCGATTGCGCGCGTCGGGGGACCGGGCGGAACCGGCAGGATCAAAATTTCGGCCGACTCTCTGGAGTGGAGCGTCGGCGGCGGCCGAAATCGAGCTTGCCACAATGCGCGCGCTCTTGGCTGTCATTGTGACCGTTCTGGGACATCCCTGGCGCGCTTTCGTCGCGGGCCGGGCGGGACCGGGTCCCACTTTTTGGCGCTTCGCGATCGAACCGGGGGTATATAAATACCGGAATCGATCCAGGAGCGAAATTCGATTTTCGCGCGGGGACCCAGGAGTCCGGACGGAATTTGAGGGGAGCCACGAGTCCAAAAATAAGTGTAATGTCCGTGTTCAGCTATGTAACGTCGGAGACCGTTCGCCTTCATCGTGGAGGTTGTCAAGCTCGACGCTCGGACCAATCGGATTCGAGTGGAAAAAAAATAATTTCGCCCGTTCACCATCGACCTACGGAAGAGGCTTCGCCCGACAAGCCCTGGGCCCCTGCGGGTCCCAACCATCGGGCGAAGCCTCTGCCGCCCCCTTCGCGTCCCCCTTATTCATCGCGGCCCGTCGCGGCCCCGCCCGTATTTATTTCATGAGTCGCCGCGGTCCCCGTCCCGGTCCCCTTATTTATCGCGGGCCGTCGTAGCTGGGCCGAGTGGGGTAGGGTGGCGCCTGGCGGGGCGATGAAATGAAAGGGGAGGGGAGGGATCCTGAGAGCGAATATATATAATTAGGGGAGGAGTTGTCCTGAGAGGAGTTGTGCTCAGAGAATATAATTATGTAATCAGGGGAATTAATATTGCTGGGGCTGAGAGAATATAACGAGGGGGGGATGGTGCTGCCAATCAGCTAGCTGTAGTTGACCTGGAGGCGCTGAGGAAATTGACAGGAGAGTGTTGAGGGGAGGGGCGAGGTTCTCGCGGCCAGCTGCAGGCGCATGCACAGAGTTCATGCATCTCTTAAACAGAATCTCGCGGATGGGAGGATTGAGAATCTCGCGGCGAGGCGCATGCGTAGAGCTTGTGAATTGCTTAAACAGAATCTGGAATGCGCTCTCTGTCGATGTGCAGGGCTACGGAGGCGAGGGCGCGCGAAAATACATGCAGGCGCTGAGGAAATTGACAGGAGAGCGTTGACGGGAGGATTGAGAATCTCGCGGCCAGGCGCATGCGTAGAGCTTGTGAATCGTTTAAACAGACTCTCGGATACATACATGATCGATGTCCAGGGATACGGAGGCGAGGGCGCGCGAAAATACATGCAGGCCTGTCCAGGATGGGGAATTTGGCGTCGGCTGGGTTCTCGTGCTCCGTCGCGTCCGCAGAGCTTGCGAAACGCTTTGAAAAGATGTTTAATAAATACTGTAGCGATGGCATGGGTGAGGACGCGAGGGCGTGCGGAAAGATGCGCAGGTCCGTCCAGGATCAAATTTTGGGGTCGGCTGGATCCTGGCGGCCCGGCGCATCAGTTAAGCATGGAGAATGCATTTTCTACATCTCCAATGCTTATACTATTGATCCGCGCATGCGCCGCGACGTCGGCGCGCGGAAAGATGTCCGGGGCCGTGCAGGATCGAATTTTTGCCATCGGCACATTCCTGCGCTGTTCCGGCTGCGAAAAGCGGATATCTGGAGTGCGCAGGCCCTGCTATGTCTATGCGCGCCAGTACGCATCGATTGCGCGCGTCGGGGGACCGGGCGGAACCGGCAGGATCAAAATTTCGGCCGACTCTCTGGAGTGGAGCGTCGGCGGCGGCCGAAATCGAGCTTGCCACAATGCGCGCGCTCTTGGCTGTCATTGTGACCGTTCTGGGACATCCCTGGCGCGCTTTCGTCGCGGGACCGGGCGGGACCGGGTCCCACTTTTTGGCGCTTCGCGATCGAACCGGGGGTATAAATACCGGAATCGATCCAGGAGCGAAATTCGATTTTCGCGCGGGGACCCAGGAGTCCGGACGGAATTTGAGGGGAGCCACGAGTCCAAAAATAAGTGTAATGTCCGTGTTCAGCTATGTAACGTCGGAGACCGTTCGCCTCATCGTGGAGGTTGTCAAGCTCGACGCTCGGACCAATCGGATTCGAGTGGAAAAAAAATAATTTCGCCCGTTCACACATCGACCTACGGAAGAGGCTTCGCCCGACAAGCCCTGGGCCCCTGCGGGTCCCAACCATCGGGCGAAGCCTCTGCCGCCCCTTCGCGTCCCCCTTATTCATCGCGGCCCGTCGCGGCCCCCGCCCGTATTTATTTCATGAGTCGCCGCGGTCCCCGTCCCGGTCCCCTTATTTATCGCGGGCCGTCGTAGCTGGGCCGAGTGGGGTAGGGTGGCGCCTGGCGGGGCGATGAAATGAAAGGGGAGGGGAGGGATCCTGAGAGCGAATATATATAATTAGGGGAGGAGTTGTCCTGAGAGGAGTTGTGCTCAGAGAATATAATTATGTAATCAGGGGAATTAATATTGCTGGGGCTGAGAGAATATAACGAGGGGAGGGAAGGTGCTGCCAACCAGCTAGCTGTAGTTGACCTGGAGGCGCTGAGGAAATTGACAGGAGTGTTGAGGGGAGGATTGAGAATCTCGCGGCCAGGCGCATGCGTAGAGCTTGTGAATTGCTTAAACAGAATCTCGAATGCGTAGAGGATCGATGTGCGCATGCAGGGCTACGGAGGCGAGGGCGCGCAAATACATGCAGGCCTGTCCAGGATCGAAAATTTGGCGTTGGCTGGGATATCATGCTCTGTCGCGTCCGCAGAGCTTGTGAAAGGCTTTGAAAAGATGTTAAATACATACTGTAGCGACGAGCATGGGTGAGGACGCGAGGGCGTGTGGAAAGATGCGCAGGTCCGTCCAGGATCGAATTTTCGGGGTCGGCTGGGTCCTCGCGGTCCGGCGCATCTGCAGAGCGCGCGGAAGGCCTCTTCTACATCTCAAATGCATATGCTATTGATCCGCGCATGCGCCGCGGCGTCGGCGCGCGGAAAGATGTCCGGGGGTGTGCAGGATCGAATTTTCGCCATCGGGTACCTTCCTGAGCTGGCCCGGCTCCGAAAAGCGGATATCTGGGATGCGCAGGCCCTGCTATGTCTATGCGCGCCAGTACGCATCGAATGCGCGCGCGCCGCGGGACCGGACGGAACTGGCAGGATCAGATTTTCGGCCGACTCTTCGCACTGGAGCGTCGACGGCGGCCGAAATCGAGCTTGCAGCGATGCGCGCGCCGCCTGCTCTGTCGTTCTGCATTGCACTGGGGCGTCCCTGGCGCGCTTTCGTCGCGGGACCGGGCGGACCGGGTCCCACTTTTTGGGGTTTCGCGATCGAACCGTGGTATAAATACCGGAATCGATCCGTGAGGGAAATTCGATTTTCGCGCGATGCCCACGGGAGAGCGATCGTCTTGGGTAAATTCTAGGGGAGCTATGAGTGCGAAAATAGATCAATGGAGCCGTGTAACTCTGTGTGACGTCGGAGACCGTTCGCCTTCATTGCGGAGGTGGCGAATCTGGACGCTCGGACGAATCGGACTCGATTGGAAAAAAAATAGAATCGGGCGTTCACCATCGACCTACGGAAGAGGCTTCGCCCGACAAGCCCTGGGCCCCTGCGGGTCCCAAACATCGGGCGAAGCCCTTGCCGCCCCCTTGGCGTCCCCTTGTTCATCGCGGCCCGTCGCGGCCTCCTCCTCCCCGTGCGGCTGGGTCCTCGCGGCCCGGCGCATTTGGAGACCGTGCAAAAGGCTTCGTATACATCTCAAATGCTTATGCTATTGATCCGCGCATGCGCCGCGGCGTGGGCGCGCGGAAAGATGTCCGGGCCTGTGCAGGATCGAAGTTTTGCCATCGGGCACCTTCCTGCGCTGTTCTGGCTCCGAAAAGCAGATATCTGGAGTGCGCAGTCCCTGCTATGTCTATGCGCGCCGGTACGCGTCGAATGCGCGCGTCGGGGGACCGGACGGAACTGGCAGGATCAAAATTTCGGCCGACTCTTCGGACTGGAGCGTTGGTGGCGGCCGAAATCGAGCTCGCAGCGGTGCGCGCGCCCTTGGCTGTCATTGTGACCGCTCTGGCACATCCCTGGCGCGCTTTCGTCGCGGGACCGGGTCCCACTTTTTGGAGTTTCGCGATCGAACCGGGGTATAAATACCGGAATTGATCCGTGAGGGAAATTCGATTTTCGCGCGACGCTCACGGGAGAGCGATCAAATCGTCTTGGGTAAATTCTAGGGGAGCTATGGGTGCGAAAATAGATCAATGGAGGCGTGTAACTCTGTGTGACGTCGGAGATCGTTCGCCTTCATTGCGGAGGTTGCGAACCTGGACGCTCGGATGAATCGCGGAGCAGTGGAAAAAAAATAGAATCGGGCGTTCACCATTGACCTACGGAAGAGGCTTCGCCCGATCTGGATTTCCGACAATCCCTGGGCCCCTGCGGGTCCCAAACATCGGGCAAAGCCCTTGCCGCCCCCTTCGCGTCCCCCTTGTTCATCGCGGCCCGTCGCGGCCTCCTCCTCCCCGTGCGGCTGGGTCCTCGCGGCCCGGCGCATTTGGAGACCGTGCAAAAGGCTTCGTATACATCTCAAATGCTTATGCTATTGATCCGCGCATGCCCGCGGCGTGGGCGCGCGGAAAGATGTCCGGGCCTGTGCAGGATCGAATTTTTGCCATCGGGCACCTTCCTGCGCTGTTCCGGCTCCGAAAAGCAGATATCTGGAGTGCGCAGGCCCTGCTATGTCTATGCGCGCCGAGTACGCGTCGAATGCGCGCGTCGGGGGACCGGACGGAACTGGCAGGATCAAAATTTCGGCCGACTCTTCGGACTGGAGCGTTGGTGGCGGCCGAAATCGAGCTCGCAGCGGTGTGCGCGCCTTGGCTGTCATTGTGACCGCTCTGGCACATCCCTGGCGCGCTTTCGTCGCAGCACCGGGCGGGACCGGGTCCCACTTTTTGGAGTTTCGCGATCGAACCGGGGTATAAATACCGGAATTGATCCGTGAGGGAAATTCGATTTTCGCGCGACGCTCACGGGAGAGCGATCAAATCGTCTTGGGTAAATTCAAGGGGAGCTATGGGTGCGAAAATAGATCAATGGAGGCGTGTAACTCTGTGTGACGTCGGAGATCGTTCGCCTTCATTGCGGAGGTCGCGAATCTGGACGCTCGGACGAATCGCGGAGCAGTGGAAAAAAATAGAATCGGGCGTTCACCATTGACCTACGGAAGAGGCTTCGCCCGACAAGCCCTGGGCCCCGCGGTCCCAACCATCGGGCGAAAGCCTCTGCCGCCCCCTTCGCGTCCCCCTTATTCATCGCGGCCCGTCGCGGCCCCCCCGTATTTATTTCATGAGTCGCCACGGTCCCCGTCCCGGTCCCCTTATTTATCGCGGGCCGTCGTAGCTGGCCGGGTGGGGTAGGGTGGGGCCTGCGGGGCGATGAAAATTTAAGGGGAGGGGAGGGATCCTGAGAGCGAATATATATATATAATTAGGGAGGAGTTTGTCCTGAGAGGAGTTGTGCTCAGAGAATATAATTATGTAATCAGGGAATTATATTGCTGGGGCTGAGAGAATATAACGAGGGAGGGAAGGTGCTGCCAACCAGCTAGCTGTAGTTGACCTGGAGGCGCTGAGGAAATTGACAGGAGAGTGTTGAGGGGAGGATTGAGATCTCGCGGCCAGGCGCATGCGTAGAGCTTGTGAATTGCTTAAACAGAATCTCGAATGCGTAGAGGATCGATGTGCGCATGCAGGGCTACGGAGGCGAGGGCGCGCAAATACATGCAGGCCTGTCCAGGATCGAAAATTTGGCGTTGGCTGGGATATCATGCTCTGTCGCGTCCGCAGAGCTTGTGAAAGGCTTTGAAAAGATGTTAAATACATACTGTAGCGACGGGAATGGGTGAGGACGCGAGGGCGCGTGGAAAGATGCGCAGGTCCGTCCAGGATCGAATTTTCGGGGTCGGCTGGGTCTCGCGGTCCGGCGCATCTGCAGAGCGCGGGAAGCCTCTTCTACATCTCAAAATGCATATGCTATTGATCCGCGCATGCGCCGCGGTGTCGGCGCGCGGAAGATGTCCGGGGTGTGCAGGATCGAATTTTCGCCATCGGGTACCTTCCTGAGCTGGCCCGGCTCCGAAAAGCGGATATCTGGATGCGCAGGCCCTGCTATGTCTATGCGCGCCAGAACGCATCGAATGCGCGCGCCGCGGGACCGGACGGAACTGGCAGGATCAGATTTTCGGCGACTCTTCGCACGGAGCGTCGACGGCGGCCGAAATCGAGCTTGCAGCGATGCGCGCGCCCTGCTCTGTCGTTCTGCATTGCACTGGGGCGTCCCTGGCGCGCTTTCGTCGCGGGACCGGCGGACCGGGTCCACTTTTTGGGTTCGCGATCGAACCGTGGTATAAATACCGGAATCGATCCGTGAGGGAAATTCGATTTTCGCGCGATGCCCACGGGAGAGCGATCGTCTTGGGTAAATTCTAGGGAGCTATGAGTGCGAAAATAGATCAATGGAGCCGTGTAACTCTGTGTGACGTCGGAGACCGTTCGCCTTCATTGCGGAGGTTGCGAATCTGGACGCTCGGACGAATCGGACTCGATTGGAAAAAAAATAGAATCGGCGTTCACCATCGACCTACGGAAGAGGCTTCGCCCGACAAGCCCTGGGCCCTGCGGGTCCCAAACATCGGGCGAAGCCTCCGTCGCCCCTTGGCGTCCCCTTGTTCATCGCGGCCCGTCGCGGCCCGCCCCTCCCTTTGCCCCAAGTCCCCGTCCCGGTCCCTTATTTATCGCGGGCCGTCGTGGCTCTCGTGGCTGGGTGCACGTGGGGTATGTGGGCCTGGCGGCCGCGGAGGGAGGGATCCTGAGAGGGAATATAATTAGGGGAGGAGTTGTTCTGAGAGGAATGTGCTCAGAGAATATGATTATGTAATTAGGGGAATTAATGTTGCTGGGGCTGAGAGAATATAATGAGGGGAGGGTGGTGCTGCCAATCAGCTAGATGTTGTTGACCTGGAGCCTCGAAGGCGCGGAGGAAATTGACAGGAGAGTGTCGAGGGGAGGACTGAGAATCTCGCGCCAGGCGCATGCGCAGAGCTTATGAATCGCTGAGCAGAATCTCGATGCATACACCATCGATTTCCAGGTGCAGAGCTGCAGAGGCGAGGGCGGGCAGAAATATGTGTAGGCCTGTGCAGGATCGAAATTTGGCGTCGGCTGGGTTCTGGTGCTCTCTCGCCGCACAGAGCTTGGAAAAGGCTTTGAAAAGAGCTCAAATGATTACTGTAGCGATGGGCGTGCGTGGGGATGCGATGGCGCGCGGAAAGATGCACAGGTCCGTCCAGGATCGAATTTTCGGGGTCGGCTGGGTCCTCGCGGCCCGGCGCATCTGCAAAGCGCGCGGAATGCTTCTTCTACATCTCAAATGCTTGTACTATTGATGCGCGCGCGCGCCTCGGCGTGGGCGCGCGGAAAGTTGCCCGGGGCTGTGCAGGATCGAATTTCTGCCATCGGGCACCTTCCTGCGCTGTTCCGGCTCCGAAAAGCGGATATCTGGAGTGCGCAGGCCCTGCTATGTCTATGCGCGCCAGTACGCATCGAATGTGCGTGTCGGGGGACCGGGCGGAACCGGCTGGCTCAAAGTTTGGGCCGACTCTTCGGACTGGAGCGTCGGCGGCGGCCGAAATCGAGCTTGCAGCGGTGCGCGCGCCCTTGACTCTCATTCTGAAGCGGTCTGGGGCGTCCCTGGCGCGCTTTCGTCGCGGGACCGGGCGGGACCAGGTCCCACTTTTTGCGGTTTCGCGATCGAACCGTGGTATAAATACCGGAATCGATCCTGGAGGGAAATTCGATTTTCGTCCGATGCCCACGGGAGAGCGATCCTGGAGGGAAATTCGATTTTCGTCCGATGCCCACTGGGCCACGGGAGAGCGATCATCTTGGGTAAATTCTAGGGGAGCTATGAGTGCGAAAATAGATCAATGGAGCCGTGTAACTCTGTGTGACGTCGGAGATCGTTCGCCTTCATTGCGGAGGTCGCGAATCAGGACGCTCGGACCAATCGCATTCGAGTGGAAAAAAAATAGAATCGGGCGTTCACCATCGACCTACGGACAAGCCCTGGGCCCCTGCGGGTCCCAAAGGTCGGGCGAAGCCTCAGCCGCCCTCCTCGCGCCCCCCTTTATCATCGCGGCCCGTCGCGGCTGTCGGTGGGTCCGTGGGGCAGGGAGAGGGGAGGGGAGGGCTGGTGAGAGGAAATATAAATAGGGGAGCAGTACGCGTCCCCCTTTAATTATTTATCGCGGCCCGTCGCGGCTGTCAGTAGAGGGAGAGGGGAGGGGAGGGCTGGTGAGAGGGAATATAATATGGGAGGAGTTGTCCTGAGAGGAGTTGTCCTGAGAGAATATAATTTTGTAATCAGGGGAATTGCTGCAGCTGAGAGAGAATCATTTGAATATAATGAGGGGAGGGTGGTGCTGCCAATCAGCTAGCTGTAGTTGAGCTCGAGGCCCTGAGGAAATTGAGAGGAGATTGTCGAGGGACGGGCGAGGTTGTCGCGGCCAGGCGCATGCACAGAGCTTATAAATCGCTTAAACAGAATCTTCAATGCATACATGATCGATGTCCAGGGCTGCGGAGGGCGCGCGGAAAGATGCGCAGGTCGTCCAGGATCGAATTTTCGGGGTCGGCTGGGTCCTCGCGGCCCGGCGCATTTAGAGACCGTGCGAAAGGCTTCTTCTACATCTCAAATGCGTATACTATTGATCCGCGCATGCGCCGCGGCCTGGGCGTGCGGAAGTTGCCCGGGCCGTGGAGGATCGAATTTCTGCCGTCGGGCACCTTCCTGCGCTGTTCCGGCTCCGAAAAGCGGGTATCTGGAGTGCGCAGGCCGTGCTATGTCTATGCGCGCCAGTACGCATCGATTGCGCGCGTCGCGGTACCGGCCGGAACCGGCAGGATCAAAAGTTCGGCCGACTCTTTCGACTGGAGCGTTGGCGGCGGCCGAAATCGAGCTTGTGGCGATGCGCACGCCCTCGGCTCTCATTCTGTACCGTTTTGGGGCGTCGCTGGCGCGGGACCGGGTCCCACTTTTTGGGATTTCGCGATCGAACCGTGGTATAAATACCGGAATCGATCCTGGAGGGAAATTCGATTTTCGTCCGATGCCCACGGGAGAGCGATCCTGGAGGGAAATTCGATTTTCGTCCGATGCCCACTGGGCCACGGGAGAGCGATCATCTTGGGTAAATTCTAGGGGAGCTATGAGTGCGAAAATAGATCAATGGAGCCGTGTAACTCTGTGTGACGTCGGAGATCGTTCGCCTTCATTGCGGAGGTCGCGAATCAGGACGCTCGGACCAATCGCATTCGAGTGGAAAAAAAATAGAATCGGGCGTTCACCATCGACCTACGGACAAGCCTGGCCCCTGCGGGTCCCAAAGGTCGGGCGAAGCCTCAGCCGCCCTCCTCGCGCCCCCTTTATCATCGCGGCCCGTCGCGGCTGTCGGTGGGTCCGTGGGGCAGGGAGAGGGAGGGAGGGCTGGTGAGAGGAAATATAAATAGGGAGCAGTACGCGTCCCCTTTAATTATTTATCGCGGCCCGTCGCGGCTGTCAGTAGAGGCAGAGGGGAGGGGAGGGCTGGTGAGAGGGAATATAATATGGGAGGAGTTGTCCTGAGAGAGTTGTCCTGAGAGAATATAATTTTGTAATCAGGGGAATTGCTGCAGCTGAGAGAGAATCATTTGAATATAATGAGGGAGGGTGGTGCTGCCAATCAGCTAGCTGTAGTTGAGCTCGAGCCCTGAGGAAATTGAGAGGAGATTGTCGAGGGACGGCGAGGTTGTCGCGGCCAGGCGCATGCACAGAGCTTATAAATCGCTTAAACAGAATCTTCAATGCATACATGATCGATGTCCAGGGCTGCGGAGGGCGCGCGGAAAGATGCGCAGGTCCGTCCAGGATCGAATTTTCGGGGTCGGCTGGGTCCTCGCGGCCCGGCGCATTTAGAGACCGTGCGAAAGGCTTCTTCTACATCTCAAATGCGTATACTATTGATCCGCGCATGCGCCGCGGCCTGGGCGTGCGGAAAGTTGCCCGGGGCCGTGGAGGATCGAATTTCTGCCGTCGGGCACCTTCCTGCGCTGTTCCGGCTCCGAAAAGCGGGTATCTGGAGTGCGCAGGCCGTGCTATGTCTATGCGCGCCAGTACGCATCGATTGCGCGCGTTGCGGTACCGGCCGGAACCGGCAGGATCAAAAGTTCGGCCGACTCTTTCGATTGGAGCGTTGGCGGCGGCCGAAATCGAGCTTGTGGCGATGCGCACGCCCTCGGCTCTCATTCTGTACCGTTTTGGGGCGTCGCTGGCGCGGGACCGGGTCCCACTTTTTGGGATTTCGCGATCGCGGCCAGGGTATAAGTATTGGAATTGATCCGAGAGGGAAATTCGATTTTTCGTGCGAGGACCCAGGAGTGCAGATCGAATTTGAGGGGAGCCACGAGTCCAAAAATAAGTGTAACGTCCGTGTCGAGCCAAGTGACGTCGGAGACCGTTCGCCTTCATTGTGGAGGTTGTCAACCTCGACGCTCGGACCAATCGGACTCGACTGGAAAAAAAATAAATGGGCACGTTCACCATCGATCTACGGAAGAGGCTTCGCCCGAAGAGGCTTCGCCCGACAAGCCCTGGGCCCCTGCGGGTCCCAAACATCGGGCGAAGCCTCTGCCGCCCCCTTCGCGTCCCCCTTATTCATCGCGGCCCGTCGCGGCCCCGCCCGTATTTATTTCATGAGTCGCCGCGGTCCCCGTCCCGGTCCCCTTATTTATCGCGGGCCGTCGTAGCTGGGCCGGGTGGGGTAGGGTGGGGCCTGGCGGGGCGATGAAATTTAAGGGGAGGGGAGGGATCCTGAGAGCGAATATATATATATAATTAGGGGAGGAGTTGTCCTGAGAGGAGTTGTGCTCAGAGAATATAATTATGTAATCAGGGGAATTAATATTGCTGGGGCTGAGAGAATATAACGAGGGGAGGGAAGGTGCTGCCAACCAGCTAGCTGTAGTTGACCTGGAGGCGCTGAGGAAATTGACAGGAGAGTGTTGAGGGGAGGATTGAGAATCTCGCGGCCAGGCGCATGCGTAGAGCTTGTGAATTGCTTAAACAGAATCTCGAATGCGTAGAGGATCGATGTGCGCATGCAGGGCTACGGAGGCGAGGGCGCGCAAATACATGCAGGCCTGTCCAGGATCGAAAATTTGGCGTTGGCTGGATATCATGCTCTGTCGCGTCCGCAGAGCTTGTGAAAGCTTTGAAAAGATGTTAAATACATACTGTAGCGACGGGCATGGGTGAGGACGCGAGGGCGTGTGGAAAGATGCGCAGGTCCGTCCAGGATCGAATTTTCGGGGTCGGCTGGGTCCTCGCGGTCCGGCGCATCTGCAGAGCGCGCGGAAGGCCTCTTCTACATCTCAAATGCATATGCTATTGATCCGCGCATGCGCCGCGGTGTCGGCGCGCGGAAAGATGTCCGGGGGTGTGCAGGATCGAATTTTCGCCATCGGGTACCTTCCTGAGCTGGCCCGGCTCCGAAAAACGGATATCTGGGATGCGCAGGCCCTGCTATGTCTATGCGCGCCAGTACGCATCGAATGCGCGCGCCGCGGGACCGGACGGAACTGGCAGGATCAGATTTTCGGCCGACTCTTCGCACTGGAGCGTCGACGGCGGCCGAAATCGAGCTTGCAGCGATGCGCGCGCCCTGCTCTGTCGTTCTGCATTGCACTGGGGTGTCCCTGGCGCGCTTTCGTCGCGGGACCGGGCGGGACCGGGTCCCACTTTTTGGGGTTTTGCGATCGAACCGTGGTATACGTATAAATACCGGAATCGATCCGTCACTGCTCGCCGCCGGGCCGGAAAAAATTCTCTGCTCAAAACGTTGCAACTAGCCGGCTTGTGATACACAAGCACCGCCTGAGGTCCGCCTCTCGCCGACAGCAGCGCTCTGCGCGGCCCGCCGACGCGCTCCTAGCCCCCGGTAGCATAGTGGCAGCACCTGTGACGGCTTTTCGCTAGCTCGCGGCGCGCGACCCATCTCGCGTGCCCCGTCTTGTGACTTTCGCGCAGCCAGGTCGCTCGCAAGCGCGACCAACGTTCTCAGCGTGTTAGATAAGGTCGGGATCGCACCTTGCCGCGTCCCCGGGCGAGCCGTGTGAGCTTCGGACCGTCGGCAGGCGACGAGCACCTTCGGCCGCCCGCGGGGCCGGCCGGCCGCCCGCCACGAGCCTCGCATCGATCGTGCCGATCATAGCTAGTGCAGGCATCACTAATGAGTGCGTGGTGAAGCCCTGCGCGGCCCCCCTCGAGCTCGCACACTCCGCGCCCTGACCGACCCGCCGCTCGCAGGCCCTGCGCCGCCGAGGCATCTTTAGCCGTCGCCGAGGCCGCTCACCGCTCGCCCGCATCGCTTAGGCCCGCGAACGCCCCGCCTGCGTGTCCTGCCGCGCCTCAGGCAGATGCGCGCTCGTGTGCAATCAAGCATGTCATGCGGTTCCAGATGGCATGGCTGCGACGGCGGGGCGGTGCGGGCTGAGATGTCTAGCGCCATTAGGGACATCTAGAGCACGCGCAGAGCCCGCGTACGGGCGGCGGCACGCACCCCCGCCGCCAGCGGCACCTGCTCCAGTGGGGGGGTGGCACCTGGGAGATTCGATTTCGCTGCTTACTGCGAGGGCCGCCGGGCCGACGCTAACGCAGATCGATGCACAATTTAAAAGAGCATGCGCAGCTGGAGCGCGGCCCGGCGCATGCATCCGCAGCGGAGATCGCCTGCTTCTCCAGAAGGCTTGGGGTGGGGGCACCTGCGCGATTTGATTTCGCTCCACACAGCAAGGGTGCGCTGGGCCGCTGCTAGCGCAGATTGATGCACACCTTGATAGAGCATGTGCGTATGCATCGCGGCCCGGAGGGGTGCATCCTTAGCGGAGATCGCTTGATCACAGTCAGTGAGCTAGTGAGAGCTAGTGAGTTTCTGGGCGACGGGCTGGCCCAGCGGCCCGCTCTTTGAGCCACAATCATTATCACATGTAGTTATATCACTGCTCCAAGATACAGGGTGATCCGAAGTGTTTTTGGGCCCCACCGGTGTTTCGAGCTTTACTCGTAGGACCCTCTCTGGTACTTTCTAGTTTTCAAGTTCCAAAATGCCACACCGACCTGCTCATGATGCCTTATTGAAGCATCTACTCACTCAGCAGCGGTGATTTCACGTCCCCGGGGGTTTTCGAGGGTGCTGAAGACGATGGTGGTGGTACCGAAGGCCGCCGATTTAAGCCTGGATCCGAATTCAAAATCCACTGCAACTTGGGGCCCCACATGCCCCCAGGACGATTCTCGCCCGCCCGGTTGCATACAGCGCCCGGGAAGCGAGATATACATCATGTATATGCATTTACAGCATTCTGCATGCTTAACAGAGCGCTCGCTGGCCCAGACGGCGCAGGCGGGGCAGGTTTCTCGAGAATCACGATCTCATTATCAAGATCTCAGGACGCTGGCGAGCTACTGGCGCTCTACCGACAGAGCGCTGAACAGAGAGAGAAGGCGGGGCGCAGGGGGCCGCAGCCCGGGAGGGCCGCAGAGGAGGGGGGGGATGCAGCCCCGCTAAGGTGGTGGTGCAGTCTAGCTGCCCCTCTCGAATCCGCTGCTGCCACCTACGCCGCACGGAGCCTCATCGCTCTGCGCAAGAGCCGCGGGTGGCGACATCAGCGGGCGCACTGGGCGGGCGGGCGTGCGCGCGCGGCGCAGGCAGGCGCACCGATCTCCAAGAGCGCTCGCTGCTCCGGTTGCTGCTGCCGGCGCTCAGGCGCTTCTATCGAGAACGAAAGCTCCTTTTCGGCTCCTTTTGCTGCGCGGAAACCGTTCAGCGGCGCGGTGGCGGGCGGGCGCGGTGGCGGGCAAGCGCGGGGCCCTCACCTCGTTCTCGGCGGTCGCTCCTGAGCTTCCTGGACGATTAGCCAGCTTCACCGGCAGTTCTAGACGGTCGGAAAGTCAGCGCGGATGCGTCTGAGACGAAGCGAGCGGCGAGGGATGCGCACCGGCGTGACCGGGAGCCGCCACCGGGGCGCCGGAGCTCGGCGGTTGGACCGCGCTAGCTGCGACGCGTGGGGGGTCGGTCAGAAGATCCGCGGCGCGGCGGGCGACGCCGGTGCGCGGCGGGCGTGGATAGCACAGAACGAAAGAAGGGCATACCAGGTGCCTAGTCTTGGGCGCTCGCCCCTCGTTCTGCGGAGTCAAAGGAGGAAGCTTGAATCTCCCGCGTGCCCGAGCGAGCTCTCGTTGATCTTGTGTGGAATACGTGGCGTCGGCGCCCTTCTCCGCGTTCCGAGAGCGGTTGATGGCATCCTTGGACGGTTGACGATGCTCCGGCACCACCCTGTAGCCCGACGAAGGCGCGGTCTCTGCTGACGAGGCAGAGCGGGTCACGGGCCGCGGGCGGCGCGGGCGGGCGTTCTTAACGAGGAACCACTCTTTTTAGAACCTCACTAGTTGTTCCAGACGCTGCTGGCTCGAAAAAGGGGGCACGGGGCGGCCCGGGACGGGAACCGACCCCGAGTGGCCCGAAATCGCCCGGCCAGGCGCTCGAAGTGCTGTGGTGGGCTCTCCGATACTACTACTGCGAGCGCAGCGCCCCCGGCGCTCACGCCGGCTTCCGGCCACGGCTGGTCAACAAAGATTTGGGGTACACCTCGCTTCGTTCTCCAAGTCGCAGATTTCTGAGGGGCTTGGCGTGCAGTGCGTGAGGGAAATTCGATTTTCGCGCGATGCCCACGGGAGAGCGATCGTCTTGGGTAAATTCTAGGGGAGCTATGAGTGCGAAAATAGATCAATGGAGCCGTGTAACTCTGTGTGACGTCGGAGACCGTTCGCCTTCATTGCGGAGGTCGCGAATCTGGACGCTCGGACGAATCGGACTCGATTGGAAAAAAAATAGAATCGGGCGTTCACCATCGACCTACGGAAGAGGCTTCGCCCGAATTTTCGCGCGATGCCCACGGGAGAGCGATCGTCTTGGGTAAATTCTAGGGGAGCTATGAGTGCGAAAATAGATTATTGGAGCCGTGTAACTCTGTGTGACGTCGGAGACCGTTCGCCTTCATTGCGGAGGTCGCGAATCTGGACGCTCGGACGAATCGGACTCGAGTGGAAAAAAAATAGAATCGGGCGTTCACCATCGACCTACGGAAGAGGCTTCGCCCGACAAGCCCTGGGCCCCTGCGGGTCCCAAACATCGGGCGAAGCCCTTGCCGCCCCTTTGCGCCCCCTTTTCATCGCTGCCCGTCGCGGCCCCGCCCGTATTTAAATCATATCATATGAGTCGCCGCGGTCCCCGTCCCGGTCCCCTTATTTATCGCGGGCCGTCGATCGTGGATCTCGGTGGCTGGGTGGGGTAGGGTGGGGCCTGACGGAGGGGAGGGATCCTGAGAGGGAATATAATTAGGGGAAGTTGTCCTGAGAGGAGATGTGCTGAGAGGATATAATTATGTAATTAGGGGAATTAATATTGCTGGGGCTGAGAGAATGTAATGAGGGGAGGGGTGGTGCTGCCGCAGTGCCAATCAGCATGCAGCTAGCTGTTGAGCTGTGTAGTTGAGCTGGAGGCGCTGAGGAAATTGACAGGAGAGTGTTGAGGGGAGGATTGAGAATCTCGCGGCCAGGCGCATGCGTAGAGTTTGGGAATCGCTTAAACAGAATCTCGAATGCGTACTACGGTAGAGGATCGATGTGCAGGGCTACGGAGGCGAGGGCGCGCGAAAATACATGCAGGCCTGTCCAGGATGGGAAATTTGGCGTCGGTTGGGTTGTCGTGCTCCGTCGCGTCCGCAGAGCTTGCGAAAGGCTTCGTCTAGATCTGAAATGAATACTCTAGCGATGGGCATGGGTGAGGACGCGAGGGCGTGTGGAAAGATGCGCAGGTCCGTCCAGGATCGAATTTTGGGGGTCGGCTGGGTCCTCGCGGTCCGGCGCATCTGTAAAACGCGCGGAAGGCTTTGTATACATCTCAAATGCATATGCTATTGATCTGTGCATGCGCCGCGGCGTCGGCGCGCGGAAAGATGTCCGGGCTGTGCAGGATCGAATTTTCGCCATCGGGTACCTTCCTGAGCTGGCCCGGCTCCGAAAAGCGGATATCTGGGATGCGCACGCCCTGCTATGTCTATGCTCGCCCGTACGCATCGATTGCGCGCGTCGGGGGACCGGACGGAACCGGCTGGATCAAAATTTCGGCCGAGTCTTCGCACTGGAGCGTCGACGGCGGCCGAAATCGAGCTTGCAGCGGTGCGCGCGCCCTCGGCTGTCATTCTGCATCGCTCTGGGGCGTCTGTGGCGGGCTTTCGTCGCGGGACAGCGCGGGACCGGGTCCCACTTTTTGGAGTTTCGCGATCGAACCGTGGTATAAATACCGGAATCGATCCAGGAGGGATTTCGATTTTCGCGCGACGCCCACGGGAGAGCGGTCGTCTTCGACGAATTCTAGGGGAGCTATGACTCCGAAAATAAATCAGTGGAGGTTGGCCGCCCGAAAGTTCTACTGTGTGACGTCGGAGACCGTTCGCCTTCATTGCGGAGGTTGCGAATCTGGACACTCGGATGAATCGGACTCGATTGGAAAAAAAATAGATCCGCCCGTTCACCATCGACCTACGGAAGAGGCTTCGCCCGAAGAGGCTTCGCCCGAGCTCGAGGCCCTGAGGGAATTGAAGGAGATTGTTGAGGGGACGGGCGAGGTTCTCGCGGCCAGGCGCATGCACAGAGCTTGCGAATCGCTTAAACAGAGTCTCGAATGCATACAGGATCGATGTCCAGGGCTGCGGAGGCGAGGGCGCGCGGAAATATGTGCAGGCCTGTCCAGGATCGAAAATTTGGCGTCGGCTGGGTTCTCGTGCTCTGTCGCGGCCACAGAGCTTGCGGAAGGCTTCGTTTAGATCTCAAATGAATACTCTAGCGATGGGCATGGGCGAGGACGCGAGGGCGCGCGGAAAGATGTGCAGGTCCGTCCAGGATCGAATTTTCGGGGTCGGCTGGGTCCTCGCGGCCCGGCGCATTTAGAGACTGTGCGGAAGTCTTCTTCTACATCTCAAATGCTTATGCTATCGTTCCGCGCATGCGCCGCGGCCTGGGCGCGCGGAAAGTTGCCCGGGGCTGCGCAGGATCGAATTTTTGACGTCGGGAACCTTCCTGCGCTGTTCCGGCTCCGAAAAGCGGATATCTGGAGTGCGCAGGCCCTGCTATGTCTATGCGCGCCAGTATGCATCGAACGCGCGCGCCGGGGGACCGGGAGGGACCGGCAGGATCAAAATTTCGGCCGACTCTTTCGACTGGAGCGTCGGCCGCGGCCGAAATCGAGCTTGCCGCGATGCGCGTGGTCTTGGCTGTCATTGTGACCGCTCTGGGGCGTCCGTGGCGCGCTTTCGTCGCGGGACCGGGTCCCACTTTTTGGAGTTTCGTGATCGAACCGGGGTATAAATACCGGAATCGATCCATGAGGGAAATCGATTATCGCGCGACGCTGATGGGAGAGGGGTTCGCCGGGTACCAGTCACGTCTATGTCACGTCGGAGACCGTTCGCCTTCATTGCGGAGGTCGCGAATCTGGACGCTCGGACGAATCGGACTCGAGTGGAAAAAAAATAAATGGAAACGTTCACCATCGATCAACGGACAAGCCCTGGGCCCCTGCGGGTCCCAAACATCGGGCAAAGCCTCAGCCGCCCTCCTCGCGCCCCCCTTAATCATCGCGGCCCGTCGTGGCTGTCTTTGGGTCGGTGGGGCAGGGAGAGGGGAGGGGAGGTTTTGTGAGAGGAAATATAATTAGGGGGGCTGTTTTCGATCGTGCAGGGCAGCTAGCTGTATAATTAATAAGAGGAGAATTAAGAGGAGCTCGAGGAGGCGCTGGGTCGGTGGGGCAGGGAGCTCGAGAGGGGAGGGCTGCTGAGAGGGAATATAATTATGGGGGGAGTTGTCCTGAGTGGAGTTGTGCCGAGACAATATTATAAGAGAATATAATGAGGGGATCCCAGAGGAGTGGTGTTGCCAATCAGGTAGCTGTAGTTGAGCTCGAGGCCTGAGAAAATTGAGAGGAGATTGTTGAGGGGAGGGGCGAGGTTCTCGCGGCCAGGCGCATGCGCAGAGCTTGGGAATCGCTTAAACAGAGTCTCGAATGCATACAGGATCGATGTCCAGGGCTGTGGAGGCGAGGGCGGACAGAAATATGTGCAGGCCTGTCCAGGATCGAAAATTTGGTGTCGGCTGGGTTCTCGTGCTCTGTCGCGGCCACAGACCTTGCGGAAGGCTTCGTTTAGATCTCAAATGAACTCGGAATACTCTAGCGATGGGCGTGGGTGAGGATGCGAGGGCGCGCGGAAAGATGCGCAGGTCCGTCCAGGATCGAATTTTCGGGGTCGGCTGGGTCCTCGCGGCCCGGCGCATTTAGAGACCGTGCGAAAGGTTTCTTCTATATCTCAAATGCTTATACTATTGTTCCGCGCATGCGCCGCGGCGTCGGCGCGCGGAAAGATGCCCGGGGCTGTGCAGGATCGAATTTTTGACGTCGGGTACCTTCCTGCGCTGTGCCGGCTCCGAAAAGCGTATTTCTGGAGTGCGCAGGCCCTGCTATGTCTATACGCGCCCGTATGCATCGAATGCGCGCATCGCGGGACCGGGCGGGACCGGCTGGATCAAAATTTCGGTCGAGGGTTTGGACTGGAGCATCGAGGGCGCCCGAAATCGAGTTTGCCGCGATGCGCGCGCTCTTGGCTGTGATTCTGACCGCTCTGGGTCGTCCCTGGCGCGCTTTCGTCGCGGGACAGCGCGGGACCGGGTCCCACTTTTTGGAGTTTCGCGATCGAACGGGGGTATAAATACCGGAATTGATCCTGGAGGGAAATTCGATTTTCGCCCGACGCCCACGGGAGAGCGATCGTCTTGGGCAAATTCTAGGGGAGCTATGAGTCTGAAAATAAATCAGTGGAGGTTGGCCGACTGTCAGTTCTACTGTGTCACGTCGGAGACCGGTCGCCTTCATTGCGGAGGTTGCGAATCTGGACGCTCGGACCAATCGGACTCGAGTGGAAAAAAAATAGATCCGCCCGTTCACCATTGATTTACGGAAGAGGCTTCGCCCGAAGAGGCTTCGCCCGAGCTCGAGGCCCTGAGGGAATTGAGAGGAGATTGTTGAGGGGACGGGCGAGGTTCTCGCGGCCAGGCGCATGCGCAGAGCTTGTGAATCGCTTAAACAGAGTCTCGAATGCATACAGGATCGATGTCCAGGGCTGCGGAGGCGAGGGCGCGCGGAAATATGTGCAGGCCTGTCCAGGATCGAAAATTTGGCGTCGGCTGGGTTCTCGTGCTCTGTCGCGGCCACAGAGCTTGCGGAAGGCTTCGTTTAGATCTCAAATGAATACTCTAGCGATGGGCATGGGTGAGGACGCGAGGGCGCGCGGAAAGATGTGCAGGTCCGTCCAGGATCGAATTTTCGGGGTCGGCTGGGTCCTCGCGGCCCGGCGCATTTAGAGACCGTGCGGAAGTCTTCTTCTACATCTCAAATGCTTATGCTATCGTTCCGCGCATGCGCCGCGGCCTGGGCGCGCGGAAAGTTGCCCGGGGCTGCGCAGGATCGAATTTTTGACGTCGGGCACCTTCCTGCGCTGTTCCAGCTCCGAAAAGCGGATATCTGGAGTGCGCAGGCCCTGCTATGTCTATGCGCGCCAGTATGCATCGAACGCGCGCGCCGGGGGACCGGGAGGGACCGGCAGGATCAAAATTTCGGCCGACTCTTTCGACTGGAGCGTCGGCCGCGGCCGAAATCGAGCTTGCCGCGATGCGCGTGGTCTTGGCTGTCATTGTGACCGCTCTGGGGCGTCCGTGGCGCGCTTTCGCCGCGGGACCGGGTCCCACTTTTTGGAGTTTCGTGATCGAACCGGGGTATAAATACCGGAATCGATCCATGAGGGAAATCGATTATCGCGCGACGCTGATGGGAGAGGGGTTCGCCGGGTACCAGACACGTCTATGTCACGTCGGAGACCGTTCGCCTTCATTGCGGAGGTCGCGAATCTGGGCGCTCGGACGAATCGGACTCGAGTGGAAAAAAAATAAATGGAAACGTTCACCATTGATCAACGGAAGAGGCTTCGCCCGAAGAGGCTTCGCCCGACAAGCCCTGGGCCCCTGCGGGTCCCAAACATCGGGCGAAGCCTCCGTCACACCCTTCGCGTCCCCCTTGTTCATCGCGGCCCGTCGCGGCCCGCCCCTCCCTTTGCCCCATTTAAATCATGAGTCGCCACAGTCCCCGTCCCGGTCCCCTTATTTATCGCGGGCCGTCGTGGCTCTCGGTGGCTGGGTGCACGTGGGGTATGGTGGGCCTGGCGGCCGCGGAGGGGAGGGATCCTGAGAGGAATATAATTAGGGAGGAGTTGTTCTGAGAGGAGATGTGCTCAGAGAATATGATTATGTAATTAGGGAATTAATGTTGCTGGGGCTGAGAGAATATAATGAGGGGAGGGTGGTGCTGCCAATCAGCTAGATGTTGTTGACCTGGAGCCTCGGAGGCGCGGAGGAAATTGACAGGAGAGTGTCGAGGGGAGGACTGAGAATCTCGCGGCCAGGCGCATGCGCAGAGCTTATGAATCGCTTGAGCAGAATCTCGGATGCATACACCATCGATGTCCAGGTGCAGAGCTGCAGAGGCGAGGGCGGGCAGAAATATGTGTAGGCCTGTGCAGGATCGAAAATTTGGCGTCGGCTGGGTTCTGGTGCTCTCTCGCCGGCACAGAGCTTGGAAAAGGCTTTGAAAAGAGCTCAAATGATTACTGTAGCGATGGGCATGGGTGCCGCAGTGCGGATGTGAGGGTGCGCGGAAAGATGCTCAGGCTCGTCAGGGATCGAATTTTGCGGGTCGGCTGGGTCCTCGCGGCTCGGCGCATCTGTAAAGCGTGCAGAATGCTTCGTTTGCATTTTAAATGCTTATGCTATTGTTCCGCACATGCGCCGCGGCGTGGGCGCGCGGAAAGATGCCCAGGGCTGTGCAGGATCGAATTTTCGCCGCCGGGTACCTTCTTGCGCTCTTCCGGCTCCGAAAAGCGGATATCTGAAGTGTGCAGGTGCTACTGTGTCTATGCGCGCCAGTACGCGTCGACTGCGCGCGCCGTGGGACCGGACGGGATCGGGTATCAAAATTTCGCGGACTGGAGCATCGACGGCGGCCGAAATCGAGCTTGCAGCGGTGCGCGCGCCCTGCTCTGTCATTCTGTACTCCTCTGGGGCGTCCCTGGCGTGCTTTCGTCGCGGGACTGGGCGAGACCGGGTCCCACTTTTTGGAGTTTCGCGATCGAACCGGGGTATAAATACCGGAATCGATCCATGAGGAAAATTCGATTTTCGCGCGACGCGCAACGAGGGGAGTCAAGAGTCCGAAATTAAATCACTGGAGGCTGGCCGCGCGAAAGTTCTACTGTGTGACGTCGGAGACCGTTCGCCTTCATTGCGGAGGTTGCGAATCTGGACGCTCGGACCAATCGGACTCGATTGGAAAAAAAATAGAATCGGGCGTTCACCATCGACCTACGGACAAGCCCTGGGCCCCTGCGGGTCCCAAACATCGGGCGAAGCCTCAGCAGCCCACCTCGCGCCCCCCTTGTTCATCGCGGCCCGTCGCGGCCCCGCCCGTATTTATTTCATGAGTCACCGCGGTCCCCGTCCCGGTCCCCTTATTTATCGCGGGCCGTCGTGGCTGGGCCGCGTGGGGTAGGGTGGGGCCTGGCGGGGCGATGAAATTAAAGGGGAGGGGAGGGATCCTGAGAGGGAATATAATAAGGTGAGGAGTTGTCCTGAGAGGAGTTGTGCTCAGAGAATATAATTATGTAATTAGGGGAATTAATATTGCTGGGGCTGAGAGAATATAATGAGGGGAGGGATGGTGCTGACAATCAGCTAGCTGTAGTTGACCTGGGGGCGCTGAGGAAATTGACAGGAGAGTGTTGAGGGGAGGATGGAGAATCTCGGGCCCAGGCGCATGGGTAGAGCTTGGGAATCGCTTAAACAGAATCTCGAATGCGTAGAGGATCGATGTGCAGGGCTACGGAGGCGAGGGCGCGCAAAAATACATGCAGGCGTGTCCAGGATGGGGACTTTGGCGTCGGCTGGGTTCTTGTGCTCCGTCGCGTCCGCAGAGCTTGCGAAACGCTTTGAAAAGATGTTAAATAAATACTGTAGCGATGGGCATGGGTGAGGACGCGAGGGCGCGCGGAAAGATGCTCAGGCCCGTCGAGGATCGAATTTTGGGGGTCGGCTGGGTCCTCGCGGTCCGGCGCATCTGTAAAGCGTGCAAAAGGCTTCATCTACATCTCAAATGCTAATACTATTGTTCCGCGCATGCGCCGCGGCGTGGGCGCGCGGAAAGTTGCCCGGGGCTGTGCAGGATCGAATTTTCGCCACCGGGCACCTTCCTGAGCTGTTCCGGCTCCGAAAAGCGGATTTCTAGGATGCGCAGGCCTTGCTATGTCTATGTGCGCCAGTACGCATCGATTGCGCGCGCCGTGGGACCGGACGGAACCGGCAGGATCAAAATTTCGGCCGACTCTTAAAAAGTTTCGAATTGGGACTGGAGCGTCGACGGCGGGCGAAATCGAGCTTGCAGCAGTGCGCGCGCCCTGTTCTGCCATATTCCATCGCTCTGGGGCGTCCGTGGCACGCTTTCGTCGCGGGACCGGGCGGGACCGGGTCCCACTTTTCGGGGTTTCGCGATCGAGCCGTGGTATAAATACCGGAATTGATCTACGAGGGAAATTCGATTTTCGCGCGACGCCCGCGGGAGAGCGGTCGTCTTCGCCGAATTGTAGGGGAGCTATGATTGCGAAAATAAATCAGTGGAGCTGTGGTCAGGTGTGTATTATCTAAGTTACGTCGGAGACCGTTCGCCTTCATTGCGGAGGTTGCGAATCTGGACGCTCGGACGAATCGCAGAGCAGTGGAAAAAAAGTAAAAAAAATAAATCCGCCCGTTCACCATTGACCTACGGAAGAGGCTTCGCCCGAAGAGGCTTTGCCCGACAAGCCCTGGGCCCCTGCGGGTCCCAAACATCGGGCGAAGCCCTTGCCGCCCCCTTTGCGCCCCCCTTTTTCATCGCTGCCCGTCGCGGCCCCGCCCGTATTTAAATCATATCATATGAGTCGCCGCGGTCCCCGTCCCGGTCCCCTTATTTATCGCGGGCCGTCGATCGTGGATCTCGGTGGCTGGGTGGGGTAGGGTGGGGCCTGGCGGAGGGAGGGATCCTGAGAGGGAATATAATTAGGGGAAGTTGTCCTGAGAGGAGATGTGCTGAGAGGATATAATTATGTAATTAGGGGAATTAATATTGCTGGGGCTGAGAGAATATAATGAGGGGAGGGGTGGTGCTGCCGCAGTGCCAATCAGCATGCAGCTAGCTGTTGAGCTGTGTAGTTGAGCTGGAGGTGCTGAGGAAATTGACAGGAGAGTGTTGAGGGGAGGATTGAGAATCTCGCGGCCAGGCGCATGCGTAGAGTTTGGGAATCGCTTAAACAGAATCTCGAATGCGTACTACGGTAGAGGATCGATGTGCAGGGCTACGGAGGCGAGGGCGCGCGAAAATACATGCAGGCGTGTCCAGGATGGGGACTTTGGCGTCGGCTGGGTTCTTGTGCTCCGTCGCGTCCGCAGAGCTTGCGAAACGCTTTGAAAAGATGTTAAATAAATACTGTAGCGATGGGCATGGGTGAGGACGCGAGGGCGCGCGGAAAGATGCTCAGGCCCGTCGAGGATCGAATTTTGGGGGTCGGCTGGGTCCTCGCGGTCCGGCGCATCTGTAAAGCGTGCAAAAGGCTTCATCTACATCTCAAATGCTAATACTATTGTTCTGCGCATGCGCCGCGGCGTGGGCGCGCGGAAAGTTGCCCGGGGCTGTGCAGGATCGAATTTTCGCCACCGGGCACCTTCCTGAGCTGTTCCGGCTCCGAAAAGCGGATTTCTAGGATGCGCAGGCCTTGCTATGTCTATGTGCGCCAGTACGCATCGATTGCGCGCGCCGTGGGACCGGACGGAACCGCAGGATCAAAATTTCGGCCGACTCTTAAAAAGTTTCGAATTGGGACTGGAGCGTCGACGGCGGGCGAAATCGAGCTTGCAGCAGTGCGCGCGCCCTGTTCTGCCATATTCCATCGCTCTGGGGCGTCCGTGGCACGCTTTCGTCGCGGGACCGGGCGGGACCGGGTCCCACTTTTCGGGGTTTCGCGATCGAGCCGTGGTATAAATACCGGAATTGATCTACGAGGGAAATTCGATTTTCGCGCGACGCCCACGGGAGAGCGGTCGTCTTCGCCGAATTGTAGGGGAGCTATGATTGCGAAAATAAATCAGTGGAGCTGTGGTCAGGTGTGTATTATCTAAGTTACGTCGGAGACCGTTCGCCTTCATTGCGGAGGTTGCGAATCGGACGCTCGGACGAATCGCAGAGCAGTGGAAAAAAGTAAAAAAAAAATCCGCCCGTTCACCACAAGCCACACTCACGGGTGTAAGCCCTGCCAATGCATGCCTGCTCGCTCAGCCTCCTGTCTGTCTTAGCGTCGATGAGGCTTAGATGGAGCGCTCGGTGAGCCACCGAGCCACCCGGCGAGCCACGGCGCCGGCGGCTGCCCCGCGCGCCTCCGCTCTGCCGGCGAGCCGCGCCGCCGCCCCTGGTGCCTCCGCCCCGTCCACCAAGTCATGCCGCCAGGCCGCTGCGCTCCGAGGCTGCGCTCTGCCCGGCGAGCCAGCGCACCCGGGCCCGCCGCCATGTGCACCTTATTCACCGCAGCGATATATTGGTACCGGCCGCGGTAGATGGACCCGGGAGCTCAAGCTCGAGGCCCTGAGGTGAGAAATATATATATAATGGTCGGTGGAGCTCGATTTTTGGTGGAGCTCGAGCTCGAGGTGAAATCTAGGGGGGGAAATATATATATATATTTAATTCCCCCCTAGATCTCCAAATTTGGCGTCGGCTGGGGTTTTGTGCTCTTCGGTCCACAGAGAGCTTGCGCAAAGCTTGCAAAAGCTCTCAAATGAATACTGTAGCGATGGGCATGCGTGGGGATGCGAGGGCGCGCGGAAAGATGGGCAGGTTCGTCCAGGATCGAATTCTCGGGGTCGGCTGGGTCCTCGCGGCCCGGCGCATCTGCAAAGCGCGCAGAAGGGTTTGTCTACATCTCAAATGCTTATACTATTGCTCCGCGCATGCGCCGCGGCGTGGGCGCGCGGAAAGATGTCCGGGCCTGTGCAGGATCGAATTTTCGCCACCGCGTGCCTTCCTGCGCTGTTCCGGCTCCGAAAAGCGGATCGCTGGAGTGCGCAGACGGTGCTATGTCTATGCGCGCCAGTACGCATCGATTGGGCGCGTCGCGGGACGGGCGGACCGGCTGGTCAAAGTTTCGCCCGACTCTTCGGACTGGAGCGTCGACGGCGCCCGAAATCGAGCTTGGAGCGGTGCGCGCGCCCTCGGCTCTCTTTCTGTTCCGTTCTGGGGCATTCCTGGTGCGCTTTCGTCGCGGGACCGGGCGGGACCGGGTCCCACTTTTGGGGTTTCGCGATCGAACCGGTATAAATACCGGAATCGATCCGCGAGAGAAATTCGATTTTCGTGCGACGCCACGGGAGAGCGATCATCTTAGGGAGCCAGGATCGAAATTGATTCATGACAGACGTCGGGATTGCGCGTACAGTTCGAGATTCGATCCACGAGAGAGAGTCGATGGAAATGCGTGATGTCATCGTCGAGGTAAGTGCGTGAATTGATGAGGACGAGTACGGGCGAACACGGGGACGGATGTGACCGGACGTGACCATGAATTTCGTTCGCCGACCGGATTTCCGAAATTGGCAGGGCTAATTGATTTACGGAAGAGGCTTCGCCGAAGAGGCTTCGCCCGACAAGCCCTGGGCCCTGCGGGTCCCAAACATCGGGCGAAGCCCTTGCCGCCCCTTTGCGCCCCCTTTTCATCGCTGCCCGTCGCGGCCCGCCGTATTTAAATCATATCATATGAGTCGCCGCGGTCCCGTCCCCGTCCCCTTATTTATCGCGGGCCGTCGATCGTGGATCTCGTGGCTGGTGGGGTAGGGTGGGCCTGGCGGAGGGAGGGATCCTGAGAGGAATATAATTAGGGGAAGTTGTCTGAGAGAGATGTGCTGAGAGGATATAATTATGTAATTAGGGGAATTAATATTGCTGGGCTGAGAGAATATAATGAGGGGAGGGTGGTGCTGCCGCAGTGCCAATCAGCATGCAGCTAGCTGTTGAGCTGTGTATTGAGCTGGAGGCGCTGAGGAAATTGACAGGAAGTGTTGAGGGGAGGATTGAGAATCTCGCGGCCAGGCGCATGCGTAGAGTTTGGGAATCGCTAAACAGAATCTCGAATGCGTACTACGGTAGAGGATCGATTGCAGGGCTACGGAGGCGAGGGCGCGCGAAAATACATGCAGGCCTGTCCAGGATGGAAATTTGGTGTCGTTGGGTTGTCGTGCTCCATCGCGTCCGCAGAGCTTGCGAAACGCTTTGAAAAGATGTTTAATAAATACTGTAGCGAGGGGCATGGGTGAGGACGCGAGGGCGTGCGGAAAGATACTCAGGCCGTCGAGGATCGAATTTGGGGTCGGCTGGGTCCTCGCGGTCCGCGCATCTGTAAAGCGCGCGGAAGGCTTTGTATACATCTCAAATGCATATGCTATTGATCCGTGCATGCGCCGCGGCGTCGACGCGGAAAGATGTCCGGGCTGTGCAGGATCGAATTTTCGCCATCGAGCTCCTTCTAAGCTGGCCCGGCTCGAAAAGCGGATATGTGGGAGCGCAGGCCTGCTATCTAAGGGTCCCACTTTTTGAGTTTCGCGATCGAACCGTGGTATAAATACCGGAATCGATCAGAGGATTTCGATTTTCGCGCGACGCCCACGGAGAGCGGTCGTCTTGGTAAATTCTAGGGAAGCTATGAGTGCGAAAATAATCAGCGGAGGTTGGGCGCCTGTCAGTTCTACTGTGTGACGTCGGAGACCGTTCGCCTTCATTGCGGAGGTCGCGAAATCTGGACGCTCGGACCAATCGTCTCGATGGAAAAAAAAATAGAATCGGGCGTTCACCATCGACCTACGGAAGAGGCTTCGCCCGAAGAGGCTTCGCCCGACAAGCCCTGGGCCCCTGCGGGTCCCAAACATCGGCGAAGCCTCCGCCGCCCCTTCGCGTCCCCTTATTCATCGCGGCCCGTCGCGGCCCATCCTCCCCGTGCCAAATTTTTTCATGAGTGGCCACGGTCCCGTCCCGGTCCCCTATTTATCGCGGGCCGTCGTGGTCTCGGTGGCTGGGTGGGTAGGGTGCACGCGGGGCCTGGTGGTGGGATGCAATTAAAGGGAGGGAGGGATCCTGAGAGGGAATATAATTAGGGGAGGAGTTGTCCTGAAGGAGTTTTCTCATGCAGAGAATATAATTATGTAATTAGGGAATTAATATTGCTGGGGCTGAGAGCATATAATGGGGGAGGGATGGTGCTGCCAATCAGCTAGCTGTAGTTGACCTGGAGGCGCTGAGGAAATTGACAGGAGAGTGTTGAGGGAGTTTTAAGAATCTCGCGGCCAGGCGCATGCGTAGAGCTTGTGAATCGCTTAAACAGAACTCGAATGCGTAGAGGAGCTTGTGCCACGTGCAGGCTACGAGGCGAGGGCGCGCGAAAATACATGCAAGCATGTCCAGGATCGAAAATTTGGCGTCGGCTGGTTCTCGTGCTCCGTCGCATCCGCACAGCTTGCGAACGCTTTGAAATGAATGTTAAATAAATACTGTAGCGAGGGGCAATGGGTGAGGACCGAGGGCGTGCGGAAAGATGCTCAGGCCCGTCGAGGATCGAATTTTGGGGTCGGCTGGGTCCTTGCGGTCCGGCACATCTGTAAAGCGCGCGGAAGGCTTCTTCTACATCTAAAATAACATATGCTATTGATCCGCGCATGCGCCACGGCGTGGGCGCGCGGAAAGATGTCCGGGACGTGCAGGATCGAATTTTCGCCATCGGTACCTTCCTGCGCTGTTCCGGCTCCGAAAAGCGGATATCTGGAGTGCGCAGGCCCTGCTTATGTCTATGCGCGCGAGTACGCATCGATTGCGCGCGCGCAGGACCGGACGGAACCGGCAGGATCGAAAGTTTGGCCGACTCTTTCGACCGTCGGACTGGAGCATCGTCGGCGGCCGAAATCGAGCTTGCAGCGGTGCGTACGCCCTGCTCTGTCACTCTGCATCATGGCATTGGTCTGAAGCGTCCCTGGCGCGCTTTCGTCGCGGGACCGGGCGGGACCGGGTCCCACTTTTTGGATTTCGCGATCGAACGGGGTATAAAATACCGGAATCGATCTAGGACGGAAATGCGATTTTCGTCGACGCCCACGGGAGAGCGATCGTCTTAGGGGACGAAATGCGATTTTCGTGCGACGCCACGGGAGAGCGATCGTCTTAGGGGAGTCTCGAGTCCAAAAATAAATGTCACGTCTATAGTAACGTTCGTGGGGTACTGTGTTACATGCGAGACCGTTCGCCTTCATGCGGAGTTGCCAATCGGACTCAATTGAAAAAAATTAATGGGCACGTTCACCATCGATCTACGGACAAGATCCGTGCTCCTGCGGAGCACTAAGTACGGCGAAGCCTCGCGGACGCCCTCGCGGCTGTCACAGTAGCCTATAGGGCACACCTGGGCACTGGCCAGTGTGGCCAGCGGCCTGGCGATCGCGAACAGCTTTCTGGCTGGAAGCTGGCTCGCTGACGGCCAGTCCAGCTAGCCCTGGCCGGCTAGAGGATATTAATGTGCTGAGGAAATAAATTAAGGGTGGAGCAGATTGAGAGGAGATTAATTATATAATATTGTTGGGAAGGAGGCCCGCGGCCGGGAGGGGCGAGGTTCTCGCGGCCAGGCGCATGCACAGAGCTTGCGCATCGCTTAAACAGGACGTCGAAAGCATATAGCATCGATGTGCAGGGCTGCGGAGGCGAGGGCGCGCGAAAGCTGTGCAGGCCCGTTCAGGATCGAATTTTTGCGTCGGCTGGATTGCCGCGCCTTGTCGCGTCCGCAGAGCTTGCGAAAAGCTTTAATAAAATCTCAAATGAATATTGTAGCGATGCGCATGCGCGAGGATGCGAGGCGCGCGGAAAGATGTTCAGGTCCGTCCAGGATCGAATTTTCGGGGTCGGCTGGGCCCTCGGGCCGGCACATCAGTAAAGCGTGCGAAACGCTTGCTCTACATCTCAGATGCTTATGCTATTGTTCCGCGCATGCGCCGCGGCGTGGCGCGCGGAAAGATGTCGGGGTCCGTGCAGGATCGAATTTTTGCCGTCGGCTGGTTCTCGTCCTCTTTCGCGTCTTCGATTGTGGAAGGCTTTGATAAAATCTCAAATGAATATTGTAGCGATGCGCATGCGCGAGACGGAAGTCTTCTTCTACATCTTAAATGCTTATGCTATCGTTCCGCGCATGCGCCGCAGCGTGGGCGCGCGGAAAGATGTCCGGGCCCGTGCAGGATCGAATTTTTGTCATCGGGTACCTTCCTGCGCTGTTGCGGCTCCGAAAAGCGGATTTCGGGGTGCGCAGGCCCTGCTATGTCTATGCGCGCCAGTACGCATCGATTGCGCGCGTCGCGAGACCGGGCGGAACCGGCCGGATCAAATTTTCGGCCGACTCTTCGCACTGGAGCGTCGACGGCGCCCGAAATCGAGTTTGCGGCGATGCGCTCGCCTCGCGCGTCATTCTGTATCGTTCTGGGGCGTCCGTGGCGCGGTTTCGTCGCGGGACCGGGCGGGACCGGATCCACCCTTCTGAGTCGGACTGCGTTGTCGGAGGTTAAGTACTGGAATTGATCCAGAGGGAAATTCGATATTCGCGCGACGCCCACGGGAGAGCGGTCGTCTTAGGGGAGTCAGGACGCTAAAAATGGATCTAGAGAGGTCTGTGGGGGTTAGAGTAGCTGTGTTATTTGCGGCAATCGCGTCCGTGTCGAGGCAGAATTAATAAGTCTGCCTTGAGGAGTGTCGATACGGAAATTATTTAGCAGGGGGGATCTCGAGTGGAAAAAAAGGTTAAAAAAGGAATTTGGCTCGTTGGTTTTTGGGTTTGATTGAGGAGTGTCGATACGGAAATTATTTAGCAGGGGGGATCTCGAGTGGAAAAAAAGGTTAAAAAAGGAATTTGGCTCGTTGGTTTTTGGGTTTGAGAAAGAGGCTTCGCCTGAAGAGCTTCGCCGACAAGCCCTGGGCCCTGCGGGTCCAAACATCGGGCGAAGCCTCTGCCGCCCCCTTCGCGTCCCCCTTTTTCATCGCGGTCCGTCGCGGCCCGCCCCTCCCCGTACCCTAAATCATGAGTCGCAAGGGTCCCCGTCCTGGTCCCCTTATTTATCGCCGCGGTCCCCGTCCTGGTCCCCTTATTTCAAGTTTATCGCGAGGCAGGCCTGAGAGGAGTTGTTCTGAGAGAATATAATTCTGTAATAAGGAGAATTGGTGCAGCTGATCATGAGAGAGAATATAATGAGGGGAGGAGTGGTGCTGCCAATCAGCTAGCTGTAGTTGAGCTCGAGGCCCTGAGGAAATGAGAGAAGATTGTTGAGGGAAGGGGCGAGGTTCTCGCGGCCAGGCGCATGCGCAGAGTTTGTGAATCGCTTAAACAGACTCTCGGATACATACATGATCGATGTCCAGGGCTGCGGAGCGAGGGCAAGCAGAAATATGTGCAGGCCTGTCCAGGATCGAAATTCTCGTGTCGGCTGGCTGCTCGTGCTCCGTCGCGTCCGCAGAGGTTGGAGAAGGCTTTGAAAAGCTCTAAAATGAATACTGTAGCGAGGGCATGGGTGAGGACGCGAGGGCGCGCGAACAGATGTTCAGGCCTGTCGAGGATCGAATTTTGGGGGTCGGCTGGGTCCTCGCGGCCGGCGCATTTGGAGACCGTGCAAAAGGCTTCTTCTACATCTCAAAGGCATATATATGCTATTGATCCGCGCATGCCCGCGGCGTTGGCGCGCGGAAAGATTCCGGGGCTGTGCTGGATCGAATTTTCGCCGTGAGGGACCTTTCTGTGCTGTTCGGCTCCGAAAAGCGGATATCTGGAGTGCGCAGGCCCTCCTATGTCTATGCGCGCCAGTACGCATCGATTGCGCGCGCCGGGGGACCGGACGGAAACCGAATGGATCAAAATTTCGGCCGACTCTTCGGACTGGAGCGTCGATGGCGGCCGAAATCGAGCT
>QPMI01000109.1:0-147605 GCA_004431415.1 Cyanophora paradoxa
AGCCAATTCCTTTGTATATATTTTTATAGCTGCCTCAGTGGCATACTGAGACCGCTTTTGCTCAATTATCTTAATAGACCTGGGGGTCCATTGCTACTATCAGTAGGCAAATAATATTTAATCGGTCTCCCTCTGGGTCTCTGCTCCTCTTTTTGGGCTTTTCTGCGATAATAGGATGCCAGGGCTTGCTGCTTTTTATACTCTCTATATGCTGGGTCCTCTCTAATATCGTTTCTGCATTGCCAGAATGTGTCTTATAGACCCTCAGTAACAGGTTCATCACTGGTAAACTCGATTAAACTAATAGTGTCCTCCATTTATATTCCCAGAGAAAACGTTTTCTGCTGGCAAAGAACTTCTCCTTGGATACTCCTGTTGCTCATATGTATACTCTGTGGGGTCTGCTGGCATTGACTCCAACAGAAACTGTTGACTCCTTCTCTCTCTTGCTTCTGATACATTATCCTCAGTATCTGACATCTCAAACTCTATTGTTGTCTCACAGCATCCACTGTGGCAATTGCTCACCACATGCAGACTGAACATCTCAAACTTTCGTATTATATCCATTCTCTAATAAAACAGAGAAAATTAAAGCCAAACTCGTCTTTTATATACTGTGGGGCTACTCCCTTTTCTACTTCAGCTTTGGTGGCACCAGGTTCAATGGTTCCCTTTTGGGTCTTTGTTTTCATTTCATCTACTGCCTGCTCATCGATTTGGGTCTCTTTCTTAGCAATAAACTGTTTATCTGGGACACCAGTAATACCCATTTTATAAACTTCCTTTCGAAGCATCTCCTTTAGCTTAGCTCTCTCTTTCTTCTCAGTAACATACTGCTCCAAGGCACTGGATTTGGCTTCCAAGTCTTTGAGTTTAGCAGTCATCTCATCCCATTGAGCCTTGGGAATTCGATGAATATTTTGAGTGGGAGCAGTCTTATATGTGACTTCACCAGCCATAGACTGGATTACCTTGTCTGATTCCTTACTAAGACCTTCACCTTTGCGAGCCAATGACAGATCTTGCAAGCCTAAACCTTTATCATCAGCAGCACCAATAATTCGCCTGGCACCCTCAGCAACAGCTTTCATTTTCGAAGCTTCAGGTGAGATGTTGAGTTGGTCACTGGTTGAAGCTTGTGGGGCTTTGTCATCGACTGATTCCTCATAGGCAGCATTAAGAGGGTCCTCTTCTTGCTGTGAGGGCTTTACCTCATTCATACATTGAACTTCAGTGGATCTGTGTTAATGGATCCATTGTTTCCACCACCTGAATAGCCAACAGCCCCAGCTGGAATCCCTATCTTTCGTTTGGGAGGCATTGTATCTTTATTAGAATGAGAGATAATTTTATAAACCGCGTTTATATCGCATCAATTTATTGCTATGGACTTGGCTTTTCACTTCTTTGGGGGCTTCCTCTTTTTCTGGTGGTTTCAGTTCATCCTCTTTCTTTTTTGGCTTCCTGTGGAAGCGAGGAAATGGGAAATCTTTCACAAGCTCAGCTTTATCTACATAGTATTTAACTGAGTAGTTTGCAGAGGACAAATGATATATTGATAGGAGTGAACATACTCTTCAAACATCTTGTAGAAATCCTCTTTATTTCGCATTATATTGTATTCTTCCTCTATGGCTTCAAGTTCTTTGCGATTAGCAGCACTGAGAAACATAGCATAGTCAGAATTAACTCGAATAGTCGACGAGACTTTCCTTAGCTTTTGTGTGATGCAGATAATGGATATTTTCGAATGGCGACCTCTGGAATACAGAGATCCGATTATTTTATCCCTTGTGAGATCGACTATCTCATTATCGATTAAATCATCTAAAACTACACATAACTGGTTAACAGGCTCACCCTTTTCTATTTTCTCTTGCCTCTCATCTAGCAATTTAGCAATGTAAGGGCATCCATTTTCCCAGTTGCAGTGTTGCCACTTTATCCCAGAAATGATTGAAGCTGGTTCCACTCACAACTAAAACAACATCAATCTTTTTGGCATCATGTAACTGCTTTAACCAATACTTTACAGCTTCTGATTTACCAGTGGCTGATTTCCCGATTGCCAATACACGAAATGGTGGTTCTATCATTTCACCAGCATTAAATTCTTCCAGATCATTCATTGTTGTATATCTTTCTACATAAAGACAGATAAAAATAATGCAGGGAGACTGAAAATCGTAACAATCTACAAATTTATACGACGTAATCCATCTTTGTCTACAATTATGAACGAATGCATGAGAGCGCGAACATTAACATCGATTACCTTATCTGAAGGCATGTAGAGGGTGAGGAATGAAGAGGAGGAATTTGTTAAATCAACATAACCAGACTGGGCAATATTTCGAATCGCCTTTTCTCCATCAAGGCAGAAAGGCAATCCTGAAAGGACATAGCGATCAGCAACCTTATCCATGTTAGAGCATTTGAAGGCATCAGCAATTAGCTCAGCACCTTTGAGTAGGGAAATTGGCTCAGTGGCAAAAAGTCGCTGACCATTTATTTCAGTTGTAAATGTTATGTCTTTGGAGTTGGCATAGGTCTTAAGAACACTGTGGGAGCCATTGGATTTGTCAACAGTTGCATTATCACGAACTGAAACAAGCAGAGCATATACAAGACCTGAGATTTGAGAGAGGTTAATTCGATTGGGTTGGGCATTGCCCTTAGCAGGGAAAGCAATAGCATCAACAAATCCAATATCAAGGAGGGAATAGCCATGCCAGTAGTCTTAACTTTTTCAATTACAGTAGCGAAAAGCTCATCAGAAACATTAATAGCATGCATATAAAGGCGAGGAGAAGTAATTGAAATTTCAGGAGTTGTTGCACCAAGAGTAAAGTCTGTGATGTTTTGACCAACATTTGCCAGAACAGTTTCAGCAGGGGCAGTTCCAAGACCATCATCTTTTGAATAATCTACATCAGCTGCTGCAACAGTAAGACCACGACCACCATAGGATGTTTCAACATAGCCTTTTCCAACATCCTTAAACCAAACAGTAACAACCATTTCACCAGATAAAGCACCAAGGGGAAGGTAGTGATTTAGCCAAGGCACTGGAATTTCAACGAAAAATGAGCCACCAAGTCGGTTGGTTCCATGAGCAGGGATGCCATGAACCATGCCCATTGATCGTTTCTTTTTAGCTAGTTGATCCTCCGAATAATAGACCAGGGGGAAATGAGCAAGGAAATCAGATGGAATATGGTAGGTGTAAGATCCATAGGTAATTTCAAGTCGCTGAACTAAAGCACCAACTGGGCGAGTGTATCCATTGCGAACTAGATCAGTATCACCAGCAAAAGTGATAGCTGGAAGGTCAAAAGCAAGTTCGAGTTTTCCACAGAAATTGTAGCGAGGTAGCTTGAAGGAAATGCGATTTCCTACATTATTTGTGAAAGTATTACTAGGATTCACAACAACTAGAACTGGCTTAGACTTGGATTCGAGACCAAGCATAAGGGAGTTATCCAGGAAAAAGGCTTTCGCCTCTCTGGGGTTGTTAGGGCTTCTTTCAGCGAAAGTCTTTGAAGAGTGGAAGTGATATCCATTATATTCTCTTTTATTATACTGCAACATAAAAAATCTACCAATGATCCTTAATTTATGCGAAGTTTGTAATAACTGGATAGGAAGGGTGAAGCTGCGACATTCTCATCTTATAGTATTCATAAACTGGGTCCCCAGCTGGCTCATCACCATAGCGAATTTCAAAGGTAAGATGAACAGGTTGACCCTCGAAATCAATTGGTTCATTAACAGCATTCACAATATCAACCGAGAAAGTGGATAATCCAACCTTCTTATTATAGTATTTGTAAAGTGGATGAGCCTCTGTCGAATTGTAAACTACATGCTCACCATAATCTTTGTCAGGGACCACTATTTTATGGAAGTAACCAGTCAGGAGACCATCCCCACATTGCACCAGATCACCCAGCTCCTTTACTCTCACAAACAAAACACTGTCCCTGGTCATTTCAGGCTCAAATGAAGATATAATACCGTTTACTCGAGTTCCAGTAAAGATTCCATCAGTGAGAGCATCATAGACCTGTGATTTGATTGGGGAATTACCATATCTTCCAGGATCAAGACCAAAAAGTCGAGCTGAGCTTAACAGCTTTTGGATTGTTTTCAGGTTTGGGTCTACAGCAAGTGAGAAAGCCAGGTAAAACTTTTTTTCGGAATGGAATATAATTCGTTTCAGTGACTCATCCCATTTGCAGCGAACAGATGGTTTAGGATTTCTGTCATTAAACTTTTCATTTATAACATTCACCAGCTGTTGGTGGTTTTGAATGGGGGTTTCGCGATTTACAATGAATTGTTTCCATTGTTCAAAATCAGCAGCTGGGCGAGTTGTTGGAATTCCTGTAATTCCAGCTCCCGCAAGCTCTTCAGAATAATAAATACTAAATGTGTTATCAACTGTGACATCTCCTGCTTTGGTTTCACCACTCACCATAGGGATGCTGTTATAAAATTCGGCTGAGACCAGTCTCACAGCCCTCACATTCTCATAACTACTGGGGAGTCGAGCCACAAAGCTTGATGTGGGACCATCACCAGAGATTGTATTAAATGAGCTAACCTCGATGTAATCCACAGGCATTCTTCTTTTATCTATATTTATATATTAAAATGAACCGGCTCGTTAATATTGATAGCAGGGATAGAAGCCAAGGACAAAATGAAAACTCTTACAGGGTCACCCTCACAACTCCAGTAGAGAGACCAAGGGAATGCAGGGTTCTATATGCAGAGATTCCAAACAGTATCTATAACAGTGTGGGAACTGATCATCTAACAGTTCAGTTTAATTACCAAGATGGTTCATATAACCAAGTGATCACACAACAAGTGTATCCCCTTCCCAGTGGCTACATCAATCAGGGTCATTTTGGGGTCACACACCCTTATAATTATGGGCTGAACTATTCAAGCTTCCAAACTATTGCAGGCAAAACAGTAGCTTTTGAGTTCAAGATATTCTATAACCCAACTACCTATAAAGTGGAGTTTTACAGTAACCATGAGTTTCGTTTTATTGCAAGCAACCAGAGAATAGGGAAGCTTTTGGGTGTGAGTTCTACTGAATACACCAATGGGTATTATAGCACTCCTCCTGTTGGTGGATCACCCTATCGACCTGAGAACCTGTTAAAGTATGATGGCAAACCTATTACACCTGATCACCCAGCATGGGGAACCACCTTTTCAGGACCCAGACTCTCATCTAAGCCCTTGCAATATTATTTTGACAGCAGAAAGATGTCTGATATGAATGAGAGCGCGAACATTAACATCGATTACCTTATCTGAAGGCATGTAGAGGGTGAGGAATGAAGAGGAGGAATTTGTTAAATCAACATAACCAGACTGGGCAATATTTCGAATCTTAAAGAGCTTGCCCCTTTTGCCAGCAGACACAATATAGTTCCGAAATCGCAACCGCATAACCAGGGGGCAATCCTTAGATTGCAATTGAGTAAAGATATAGGGGGCTATGTTTACCATAGTGGTGAACATGCAGAATTTATTCAAATCAATGACAGAAACCTGGTGATAAGGGAACTCACAGTTGAGTTTAAAGATTACTTTGGTGAACTGATTGATATGAATGGAATCGATAATTCTTTTCAGTTGGAGTTTATCGAATAAAGGCACCTGTAAAGTCAACTCTCATTGTGGGAGCATTCACATACACAAGGGGATAAATGCGAATATATTTAATTCTGAGAGAAAAACCTATGTAAAAAGCATCCTTGATGCTGAGAGGAAATCCACTCAATAGAGCCACATCACCTGAGTTGTGAGCATTGTTAATGTTCTCACAGACATATATTTTGTTTTGCCCATCTGATCGAATAAAAGACCAGTTGATCCCATCAGTGGATGTTGCCACATTGAAAGTCTTAATAAAAGCATTGGTGTCCCCTGATCCATAGGCAATCACAGAAGAGAGTTCAAAAGTATATGGAAAAGCAACTTGAAGGTATTCAGTGGGGTTTCCCATATCTGCTCAGGAGCATAGGCTCCAGCTTCCCAGCCAAATGCTGAAGGTCTAGCCATGAAAGGCTCTTTACCAGTCACAGAGGATGAGGCAGTGAAGGCATCATCTGCAAGCTGATACCAATTAGCATCCAAAGGTGGTGATGTAGTGAGAGTGGATGAGATGTAAGCCTTTGTAGGGTTCTTTAATTCATAGTTTGCTACTAGAATGCTGCAAAGCTTATTAATCATATCATTGTTTGCTGCTATGTATGTTTCTGTGAAAGAAAGCATATCTGGGATTTTAGAAGTGTCATCCAGGGAGCTTACTATGTGATTCGGAAGAGGTACTGATAACCTATAGTATCTCCCATAATCCTGATCATAGTTGTAGGGTAACAACTCCTCCATCTTATCAAGGGCAGAAAGCTCACTTGCAGCCATGAGCATGTTAATCAATGGGCTTCCATCTGTTGAGGCAATCCATGAGAGAATGCCCCAGCTGTTGACAGTCTCATAAGCATAACCCACATAATCAGACTCTAAATGTGGGTCCACCTCTCCACAAGAGATACTTATTACTATAATGTCATCATCATCACTGTAAATCTTCTTTGCATGGCTGTAACCACACACACTGGGATTATTGTTTCCCGAAATGGCACCATCAATGAGACAGACATATACTCCCGATTGAAATCAACAATGCTTACAGGTGAAAAGTATGTAGGAGCAGCAGAAGTAGCCCTAGCAGCAATCTTACAGGGCATAAAGTTGTAATTGTTATCATTTGTGATAAATATTGGTTTCATATTCTGAGTATCAAAAGATGTAATCACAATGTCCTTTAGGGAATCCTGTATTAGTGATTCCCCAGTAACTGAATTGATTGCAGTCTCCAAGGGTCCCACATCATACTTTGTGTTAAATAGGGCATTTTCAATGATATTTCGAGGATTTGCGAAAATCAAAGGCAGTTGAGTTAGGTAAATATTGTGTAAATCGTTTGCTGTCAGTTTAGGTTCACCTGGTCTATCAGGATGCCTTATATTCAAACCTATTGCAATGATCCCACCAGTGGAAGTTCCACTCACAAGATCCACAAGATCGATTATTCTCCTGCCAGTTCGATTTTCGATTTCTTTTAGCAGCCTGGTTATGATAATGCCCCTTGCACCCCCGCCAGAAAGACTTAAAACGACCTTGAGAGGCATCTTTTACTTATCAGGAATTTTATAAATCCATATAGTAAAAGCCATGAGCTTCAATTACCCACCCAATCTAGAAACCATTCAAGATGATAATGCAAGCAGCACCAAGCATGTGAACTTTGATAATATTAAAGTAAAGGGTTCAGTTTCAATTGACCACAGCTCTGATAATTCATCAAAGACTCAATCAAGGGAGCATGCTTTATCTGTGAATCAAACCGATCCAGATAAAGAGGATGTCAGTGTAGCCTTTAGTTTGGGTAATGTGAAAGCAAACCAAGTGGCAGAGATCAAAGCAACAAGAAGGAGACCTAGGAAACTAAAAACCAGTGGCACTCACCCAGATATACCTTCCAGGTTCGATAGTGGTCGATTGATTTTCAATGTTCAAGATGAGCAGGGCAAACAGAACACAGCTTTGCGAATTTACAATGAGGGCAGCACTGCAAAAGCTGAGGTCCCCAAGTATTGCAAGTGGGTCCCATTGCCAACACAAATCAGGTCTCCTACACAAATGATGTATACCCCAAGGATATTACATATGACTTTGCGAGGAATGAGCCTTTTGGGTTTTTTACTCCAAAAGATGTCCATCAAAAAAAGCCATCAATTACAATCAACAGTAGCCCCAGTCAACCAGTAGCAATCCATTTACATCCTGATTTAGTCGAAATGGATAGGCACCTTTTGCCTTTGTATAGCAATGTGAAAGACCTTGGAATTAGAACCAGGCAATGGCGAAATATCCATGGCAGCAATGTGTATGCAAATGGGGAGAAACTTGTGAGTGAGAAAACTCTAAGGGAAATAATTGAGCATTATGGTCCCAATGGACCAACAGTTCCATTCCCTATTCCATTTCCAAATGGACCTCCCGATTTAACACCAAAGAAACAGCCTGGAAGAGAATACACAGCAACTGAAGATGTAGCCTTTGGGCAGCATATTGTTAGTTGGGAGCAAGTTCGCAATAAACCTATAATTGAACCCAGAAAGCAAATAGATGAGCAGTATTTACCTCCTGAAGTCGATATATTAGAGCTTGATGAATATCAATTCGTTCCAGATGAGGAAGAATATTTACCAGATGGTTTTGACCCACAAGAATATGAGTATGATCAATATGACCCCAATGAGGAGGAGTATTTACCTGATGGCTTAGATCCACAAGAGTTTGAGTATGAGCAGAACTATGAACCTGATGAGGAGTATTTACCAGATGGTCATGATCCACCAGCTGTTGACTATGAGCAACCTTATGAACCCCATGAGGAATTATTACCAGATGGATTTCGACCTGAGATCTGGGAGTTCTTTCCTGATTATGAACAAATTAATAATAAACCTGCAAAGTATCCCCCAGAGGATCACAATCATGATTGGGATGAGATCTTAGGCAAACCTCAAAAGTATCCACCAGAGGATCACAGGCATGATTGGGGTGATATTGATGGGATACCAGAAGAATTTCCACCAAGCAAACATGAACATATTTGGGATGAGATTAATGACCAACCAGAGTTTGCAAAAGTGGAGCCTTTGGCAACCCTAGGGGTTTCTCTTTACCAGACTTGCAATGTCCCTGAAAGGATCTTTTTGAATGAACACTATGTTCATGTGAATGGGACACTTGCGAATTCAGCTATGAGAGGACCACTTCATATTAGGACATTACCAGGCTCTTATAATCCACCACCTGAACCAGGAGCAACCATACCAAATATCTTTGTGTCAAGCTACATGGAGGCTGACATTCCCACAGATACATTCAGAGTCCCAACAGACCCAGCAACCTACCAAAATTACAACTCTGCTATACAGGTTCATGTAGCAGATGTAAGCAGTTTAGATGGCTCAAGACCAATGATAGTTTTCAGTCGAGATAAGTATTCCTACATTCCCATAGTGGGAACTGCAAATGATAATTATGGGAGGGCAGAGCTTGCATGGATTAAAACAGATTATGGTGGGGTTCTGGAAGCCAATCAGAGGATGGCTGCAAAAAACATACACAATGAGAGCATTTCGAGAGTGGTCACAGAGGATTACCTTACTGCTGTTGTTCTTGTGAATATAGTCACCCTTGCTATGCTCGCAAATTATGTAACTAAAAATGAACTTGCAGTCGAATTATCAAAGTATCTTCTTAAAACTGGTGGAACAATCACAGGGGACCTAACTGTCACCAGTAACCTTTACACAAGTAACCTTTATGCAAGTAATATAACTGTTGATTATCTTACTGTTACATCTAATGCAAACCTTCCACATCATCCAACTTCAAATGTTGTGATAGGGTGGATTGAAAACCATACACACACCAAAGACCAAATTGTAGACTTTGATCACACACATGCCTGGTCAAATATTGTGGACAGACCATTGACTTTCCCCCCAGATGATCACACACATGCCTGGTCGAATATTGTGGACAAACCTATCACCTTCCCTCCTGATACTCACACTCATGATTATACCCAGATCACCAACTGTAATCACAGACACCCTTGGAGTGAAATTGACCAGCAACCCAAATTTGCATCTGCAGGCAACCTGCTAACAGACTTCCCACATGGTGTGAGTCTTTACCAGAGTAATACCATACCTGAGAGGCTACAACTAAATGATTATTATGTCAATCGAAAGGGTATTGATGCAGGCACTACTATGGAAGGTGAATTATACATTAGACCCCCTACAAGAATGCAGATGATTGCAGCAGGTGGAAATTTCGGAGCATTGGACACCAAACCAGGTATCTATTTAACCAGTTACTATGCTGATGACATCCCAATGACAGGAGGATTACCACCACTCCCATCTGATCCAGTCAATTATGATGACAAAGATGCAGCAATCCAAATTAATGTTACTGATGTGAGTGATTTGGATGGTTCAAGACCAAAATTAATATTCAGCAGGGAGAGACTGTTACCTGATGCTCTTCTAGGAAATCGAGATGACTATAAGAGATGTGAGATGGCATGGATCAAAACAAATTATAATGGTGGAGTGGGTGAGGGAGTTTTAGAAATTAATCAAAGGGCAGCAGCAAAGAATATTCACAATGAGACAATATCAAGAGTGGTTACAGAGGATTACCTTCAAGCCCAGAACTACATAGATCAAACAGAACTTAATACAATCATTGCAGGTATAGGAGTCACAGGAAATTACCTTCCTCTCACAGGTGGAATTATTGATGGAACAGTAACAGCATGCAACTTCTTTGTTCACACTGAGAGTAATCAAACCTTCCCTGTGGTTCATCCAGGAGGTGAGTATGAGATACCTGATGATCCAGCTATAATGCCCATCAAGATTGATCTACCTTCTGATTATGTAGGAAGGGGTGAATTGAAAACCATTTCATTTACAGGAGACTATAATGATCTCCTTAATAAACCTACTGCTGCAAATCTACATCCTGTTGCATTTTCGGGAAGCTTCCTTGATCTAAATAATAGATCACACACTCACACAAAGGCAGAAATCACAGATTTTGCACACACTCATACAAAATCCCAAATCACAGATTTTGCACACACCCACACCAGGGCAGATATTACAAATTTCGCTCACACCCATTTTAAATCTGAGATCTCAGATTTTGCTCACACTCACACAAAGTCACAGATTACAGATTTTGCCCACACTCATGTTAAGAGTGAGATTACAGATTTTGCACACACACATGTCAAGAGTGAGATAACAGATTTTGCACACACTCACACCAAAGGTGAGATCACAGACTTTGCTCATACTCATACTAAATCCCAAATTACAGATTTCGCACACACACACCTTTGGGGAGATATTACAGATCGACCTACTCTTGATCCCTTCACAGCCACCACCATCAGAGCCAACAACACCATGTATGTAGGATCGGGTCAGATTGTAGAACCAGCAGGACCTATGTTTGAAGAAACATGGTTCTTCCACAATTCGCAGAATTACTTTGATAAAACCTTACTTGTTCGTGGAAATGCCTATGCAAGAAATTTCTATGCTATGAACCCCTCAAATAATGCGACCATCAGTCGATGTATTACAGAGGCAGATCTTTCCAGTCAACTCAATGCATATTTTAATGGGAAAATCCAAGCAGGAACGTATGTTTACACTACTCCTTATCTTTGGGCAAATCCTGACCATAGGTTTAACCTCACTATTAATTTCAACAGCAGCTTTGCTAACCCTCCTATTGTAACAACTGGTATACAACACAATGAGACAGCCTACTACTATCGAATGTATGTTAGGCTTAAACAAGTTTACAGTAGCTATTTCACTTGTGAGCTTGACATAGTTCCATTAAGTTCTTTTGACAGACCAGGATTTCCAGTTACAATTCATTACATTGCTGTCGCAATTTAACTATTTCGTAATTATAAAGATGACCTCCCTTTTAGAGATTCCAAACTATGAACTTGCCGCAAAATCACTCCATAGCACCTCTCATGGAGTAGTTGATTCAACCCCTGGGTATATTTGTACTGAAACTTCAAGTAATACCTCTTTCACAGAGAATAATATACTCAGAGTCAAAGAAATTCGATGTGATAGAAATGGAGGCAAGATAAGAACCACAGGAATTATTATCTCGAATAAAAATCAGGATCAAGCAGGTCAAGTAGTCCCTGATTTGGCAGTCTATGATAATGTGGGTGGATTTACCACAGCACAGATAGTTACTTTTGGTAACACAAGTAATAATTCTGCACTTGTGGTTAAAAGTGGAGGAGCCTACATTGGTGATGGAGCAAATGTAGCAGGAACTGTCACAGCTAATCAATTAAATGTGGGTGGGATAAGTTCATTCACAGGATTGATGTCTTTGAATGGTGGTCTCTCAGGAAATATCCAATATGGAACTCTCACAGCTACTACAAGAATTAATGCACCTGAGGTAGATAATGGATCAGATACCAATGCGAACTATAAACGAAATGGTATTACGATTTTCTCTCTTGAAAAGATACCTTCCAATTTACAGACACCCACTCATTACGAAACTCTGACACTATCAAACGAAAAGTATTTGAAAAGAAATGGTTGCCCAAGATTTTTTGCTGCAAAGCAATCGCCAAATGGAGCTTTAACTTTCACAATACCTTCTGGATCTGGTCCAATAACTTCTTATGGAACAGAGTTGGTAGATCAGGGAAATTGCTTTGACCCACAACAGGCACTTTTACAGCACCAATTGCTGGATGTTACAGGTTCTTCTTCTCAATTGGAACTTCATCGACAATATTTTATCTAATGATATACAAAAATGGAGCAGATACCGGATTGCAAGTGTATAACCAAGAAAAAGGTGGAGTCACTTGCTATGGACTTGACATTTTAATTAATCTTTCCCAAAATGACTCTATACAACTTTATTATCCTTACTCAACATATCCCTCCCGTTTACTTTTTGGTGGGATGCTTGTGAGTTTAACATAATATTGTCTGTCTAATGTAAAGAATGACTACTCAGATAGCAGTACCTGTTTTCTGTTATGCAGCACCAAAAATACATCAACTTAATCACACTGTCACAGATGCTACACCAGGTTTTATTTGCACAGAGACAACAGGAGCTGATTCATTCTCTCAGAACTCTGTCATTAGATGCAAAGAAATAAGATGTGATCGCAATAATGGGAAGGTGAGAACCACAGGTCTCATAGTATCAAATAAAAACCAAGTCCAATCAGGATCGATTGTTTCAGATTCAGCAATTTATGATGATGTGGGAGGGTTCACCACACCCAAACTAATAAATTTTGACAACACAAGCAATAATGCAGCTCTTGTTGTCAAGAGTGGAGGAGCTTACATTGGAGATGGGGCAAGGATTGATGGAAATCTTGCAGCCAATCAAGTAAACATAACAGGAACAAGCACATTTACAGGGTTGGTGACAGCAAATGCTGGTATTTCGATACCCAATCAGTCCCAACAGATAATCCAAGCATTAACAAAAGTGATTACTCCTGAAATAGATACTGGATCAGCCACAAATCTGCTTTTTAAACGCAATAGCAATACTGTGGCATTGCTTGAATCGAACTGTCTGACAATTAACACACAGAACTATTTTAAATATCAGTCCCAACCAAGATTCTGTGTTCAGCTAAACTATAATCATACAGCAACAAGCGCCACTGCTTTGATAAATTGGGGAATCGTTCATTTAAATCATCCTACAAATCATTTTGCAGTTGCTAATGGGAGATTTACTGCTCCTGTTTCAGGGCATTACCGTTTTTCAGCAGTTACCTTCTCACAAGCCTCATCACTACCCATAGAGCTTACTCTTCAAGTAAATGATGCAAACCCAAGTGGTGTTGCAATAAATGTAATTGCCTCAAACACTGCTGGATACAAAACCATTTCGCTAAATTGTATTCTCTATATTGCTGCTAATGAGTATGTAACACTTGTTACAAATACAAATGGGTTTATTCTTCTAAAACAGCATTTGCAGGTGAGCTTATCAGCATCACATAAATTTTCTCACCATAAAATAGGAATGTCGAATATCTACCAAGTAGTCCTCTCAGATACTGAAAAACTGGGAATGGAATATTGCTCTGCTTCTGTTCAGAATTGGATTGACAATGCAGCCCACAACAGAGCAAGAATTGCAATTGATGAGATTGTTCAGAAAGAAATTCAGTCTTGCATTTCGGGAGGAGTTCAAATACCAACCTCAAAGGAAGCTATTGTTTTACAGGCATTCCAAAGGGGGACTGTGAAAAAAGCAATCGAGTATAACATTGTCACAGAAGAACTGTGAACATTATTTTTCTTTCCTTCTTAGTAAAAGAAGCAATGGGTGAATATAATCGAGTTCAACTGCCTATATATTCCCTTGGATCCCCTGCAATGCATTTTCGCCAGCATGAAGTAAATGATGAGGTTCGTGGTTTAGAATCCACAGAGAGACCCAATTCCAATGGCAACTCCTTTGATAAAAATTCGATTATTCGAGTTAAAGAGCTGAGAGCTGATAAGAATTCTGGTGTGGTTAAAACAACTCGACTTCTTGTCACAAATGCTAACTTTTTCCAGCCTACCAATGGAGGTCCTGATGCTTACAGTGTTGATCTGAAAGCCCTTGATTTCGATAAGAATTCTGCTGCTGTTACTGTGAGATCAGGAGGAGCATTTATTGGGGTGGCTGTCGAATTTCAGGTCAGCTTTCATCCTCAATTTCGTATAATGATGTCCCAGATACTCTAGAGCAAAATGTAGAAGACCCCCAACGAATTCGATTATATACTCCTGTTGCACAGCAGCCATTAATTCAATTTTACATTGGATATACTGTTACTCTTGAAAACTCGGAATTAATTGAAGGAACCAAAAGAGTACTGAGAGGTCTTGCGATTCCATCTGCAATGCTTTCCCTTTGTAGAGCCAACAACAATCAAGTAGGTCATAAATACTATTTCAATGTTCAGGGATATAATCATTTCGGTTATGGCTACTGTGTTTATAATAATAATTTCACCTTTGACTTGTTTGTTACAGATATTGGGTTATATACTATAACTCTTATCGGTTTGAGAACAGATATAGCCGCTGTATCAGCTCTTAGAGGTGTAACTCCTGATACTCTTTCAGTTACAGGGTTTTACATGGAGCCAGATGTAATTGATGACCCAACCCCATAAAAGATATATCCCTTTAATGTAAAATGGCTGAGCAACCCCCACTTGAACGAATTATTACACCACAGCTATCATTAGCTGCCCCAGCAAACCATGTTTTACAGCATGCTACCTTTGATGATGTAGAGGGTCTCCAATCCACAGAGGTCCAACCTACAATGAACACCTTTGGTTCCACCCACAAACTGAGATTACAGGAACTCAGATGTGATAAAAATAATGGAATAGTTAAGACAACTAAGCTACTTGTCACAAATGCAAACTTTTCTGCTCATTATGGAGACCCAGATAGCTATGGAGATCCTCTGTCTACTTATTCTTTTGAATCTAGGTCTGGAGCTATTAACTGCAAATCGGGGGGAGCTTATATTGGTGATGGTCTTAGGGTTGGTGGGGCTGTTGGAGCGCCTCTATTTGTGAATGATCAACCCAATCCCATTGATCCTAACACAAGAATTCGAACCTATGTCCCCAGCATGAATGCCCCATACATTATAAAGATATTCCCCATTGTTGTAAATGAACAAACAGCAGTAGTAGACTCTCTTGTTGAAATTGGTGACCACTACAAGGTAGTTGTGGATATCCCACCAGATGTATATGCTGTATGTCAAGTAGAGGGTGGAACTCCTAATTTTGCAGTTGTGATCACCCCATATGATAATTTTGGTATTGCTTATCATGGAGTCAATTTCGGTTTGGAAGACTATCAGTTTCTGGTGAGAGCCACCAAGTTTGGTATCTACAAGTGTGTATTATATGCTGAGAGAACCGATTTTATTGCAAGGCAGAATACCTATGCTGAGTATTATGGCACAAATCGATATTTCCCCATTTTTGGGCAGGATACTGCTCCATAAGAATATTGGTTATATATAGAGTATGGATAGTAAAACAAAAAAGTTTATTGATGCTGCTATGACAGTTCATGGTAAAGATAAATTCGATTACAGTGAGACACATTACATCAAAGCTCAAGAGAAAGTATCTGTTAGATGTTTGCAGTGTAACAAGGTGATCCTTACATATCCCTTTAATCATGTGAAGGGATCAGGTTGTAGGGAATGCAACAAAAAGCATTCTCAGGCTTACAGGAAAAGGGCTACTTCATCAATCAAAGTAGAGTACAGGGATATTTGCATTAGGTTCGATTAGGATTAATTAATTTTTCTAAGGTATTCTTAATGGAGACTAAATACAGAGGCTTTCATGTAATGCTTGATTACAAGGCTAAAACAGCTATAGCAACAGGCTATGAGCATGTTAGCTTTCTTGGTAATTGGATTATGAGAACCCTTGAACAAGCAATATTGAGACAAGGTATTAGGATTGTTCATAAACACTGTGAGATATTTGATGGCAAACTATCACCTCCTGGTTTTGCATTGGTTCTGCTATTAGATGAAAGCCATTGCACAGCTCATTGTTATTCCAATGAAGGCATGTTAGCAATTGATATATTCAGTTGTGGTAAAGAAGCTCAGCATAAAACACAATCAGTAGCAGATGAGATCGATAAAACAATGAATTTCTTAACATTTGAGAAGACTGAGAGACATAAACATGATAGATTCCCGTTTTGATGGGTTTCTATAATGAATTTCTAAAGGATTCCTTTGTTTTCTAACAATAACATTGATAAGCTACTGTAACAAAAAGATATAATATATCCTTTCACTACAGTAGCTTTATACAATGATTATTTTCCGGATTCCGGACATTTTTTACGATAGAATTCTATTGTAAGTAATTGGAATAATGTTCGATTTCATTACAGTAAAACTCAACATTCCCCTAGATTCCCCCTATTATATAATATTTATATTAAAGTGGACTCTAGGTTGACTCATATTAATCGTAAAAGTAGTAATAGTATATGGATTTTGTTACGAATTCAATGCAAGGGTTGACTAAGTGGGTTGAGTTGACTCAAATTTCACAGGAAATAACAATGAATCAGAGTATAAAATGCATTTTTTGAATCAACTACACCAACTAACACTGAGATTTTCACAATATATGAGATCCTTACTGAATATGGTATGTGTCACAGGTGTCACAGGTTTATCCCAGCTCAAGCCCTATAAAGAGTGATTTTCCCTTTCGATGGGATGGACCTGTGACACCTGTGACACCCAATTATTCATTAAATTCCTAAGGGTCCCCCCTTAGACTCAATAAAACAATGATAAAAACATATAAGTTTCATGTATAATTACGATTGAATTCAATAAGAGATCGATTTGTTTTATTTAACAAATGAATCTTTTATGGATCTTAATCGAGTTTAGCGATATGTTTCCGATTAAATGAATTAAATTTAATTAAATTTAATCGAGAAAGTACATGAATATAATATCGATTAAATCAATTAACTTTTAGACCAATCACACATAGTAAAATGCGGAGTTTTAACCAGAGGCAAGATCTAATTGAGATTCAGTTATATTATTCGGAAATATATACAGATTATCGATAGACTCAGTAAGACTAATCGGAAAATAAGAGAAATTTACGATAAAATATCGAAAAGAATACAAAATAATCGAAATAAATGAATATTCGATAAGATATACACAGATTATCGATTGATTGAAATAGAATATACGAGATATATCAACAAAATCAATTAAGATAAGCCGAGGGTTAAAACTCCGCATTTTACTATGTGTCCCGGCTGCAGCTGCAGATGCAGACCTGCGGGTGGGCGAGGATGGCCTGCGCGATCACCGTGACCGCCTTCCTGCCCGGCCAGGCCTCCTTGCGAGCCGGCGGCGCCAGCCTGCCGGCGGCACGGCCCAGCACGTGCAGCTGCGCGTACAGGCTCGGGCCGCGCGGCGGGGCGAGGGCGCGCTGCAGCTGGGGGGTGCACGCGCACGGGGGTGCGGCCTCGGAGGTCGCGGGCGGCGAGGTCCGAGTGGGGCGCGAGGACGGCGGCGAGCTGCCCGTGCACCCACGCCTCGCTCCACCTGCCCCCGCCCGCCCCGCCCCCGTGAGCCTCGCCCGTGCGCGCCCGGTTGCCTCGAAGAAGCAGCGCACGAGGAAGCTGTGAGCAGGTGGAGGGGCGTGCTGCCCTCTCGGTTCTTCGCCTTCGCCGCCTGCCGAAGGGGGCGGATTGATTCCATTATTCCGAGGCGATAAACAATCGAATAAAGAGAAACGAGGGCCGAATTATGAGAAACGAGCTTCTAACTCGAACTCGCGCCTGAGGGCAGCGGGCGACGAGGAGGGGCACGATGAGGTCGCGGTCGGTCTTGCGGCCCACATAGGATGGCCCCAGGCAGAGGTGCAGCACCGTGTCGCCGTCCATGTCCTGACCGCGAGGCGGTCGCGAGGCGGTCAGGAAATCGAATGGAGTCCGAAAGAAATCGCAAGGTATAATGTCGCACGGCGGTCAACACGTCGGAGTGCGGGAGGAACGCCTCGACGGCAGCGAGGTTCCCCGCCAGGCACGCCGCCATCAGCGGGGTGAGGCCTGCAAGGCGGCGAGGCGGCGCGGGCCGGGGCGCGGTCAGCTGCAGCTGCGGGCTAGCGCGCGCGCTGCGGCGCCGGCGCGCCCGTCGGGTCGCAGAGGGCGAGGGCGGCCTCCTTGTCCTCCTCCTCCTCCAGCACCGTCGCCGGGTCCAGCCCCTGCCCACGTGCACGCCCTCCCCTCAGTCCCGGCCCGTGGGGCAGGGCCGGAGGGGAGATCTAGGCAGATTTGGATCTGACGGGGTCGCGTGCCTTCTGAACAGCTGCGTAGTGCAGGACAGACTTGCCGTTCTCGTCTGGCAAATCGCTAATTAATATTCAACGGCAATTTCGATCGCGAATGGCGAGTGGAACGTCAGGACCGCGTTTTGCCACACTAGCGTATACAGCTAGCAAGCGCACGCGTCTGGAGAATTCACCCAAGCAGACATACATCGCGAGAACTTTATGAATAGGGGCGTCAGCGCCGGCGCGGCGCACCAAGCGGCTCAACGACGGCGCCCTTCAACGCGAAGAGGCGGCGAAGCTCCGCCTGCCGACCCGGGGGCGTAACTGCCCAGCCTCGGGGAAGGCTCGAATAAAATTAAATGTGAAGTTGAGATCGGGTCGAGGTCTGGATCTTAAGCTTGGAAGCTTGGAAGCCTGCAACAGGAGGACGAGGACACGAGCTCAATCGGCGAGTTTAGCGAGGCGGACCTGGACGGCGGGGGGTAGGATCTTGTGGTCGCGCGCGAGCTCGCGGTAAACGCTGCTCCAGCCGTCCACCATAGGGCCCGGTGGCATCTGGCGACGACCCGCCGGCCCCAGGGGTTGGGGGAGGAAGAGGAGGAAAGTTCGAAGGGAAGTTAAATATAATCCTAGAGCGACACGAAACTGAGCTGCGCGGCTTTGCACCTCCTTGATGAGGCACAAAATGGGCGACGGGAGCCCCGCGGGCCGCGCCTCCGGGTCCGCCCCCGCCTCCAGCAGCCTTCGGGGCGCTCAGCGCGCGCGCAAGCTTGAGGCTTTGCTGGACTGGGGCGCGGACTTTCGGACGAGGTTCACAGAGTGGTTCATGCAGGCGCCGTACAGGGGGGTTGCGCCCTTGCAGCTCGCGTTTAGGTCGATGCCCCGGGCTACCGCCGATTGCGAGAGCAGCTTCTGCGCAGCACACGCAACGTCAACGGTCCCGCATCGCGGAGGCGCGCGTCGACGTTCCGGCAAGGCCTAGGGATCCCAGGGGCCGGGCCGGGGGAGGGGGGAGGGGGGAAGGGGTGGGGTGTGGGGGGGGGTGGGGGGGGGGGGGGGGGGGGGGGGAAGGGGCGCACATCGACGGTTTCCTCGCAGTTGGAGAGCGCGGCAACGTAGAGTGGTGTCCGTCCTTCGTTGTCAGTGGCGTTCACGTCGACCTCGGGGCGCACTGAGTGGCAGCGAAGATGGTCACGAGGAGCGCATAGAAGTATTCGATTGCGGGGTGATAAACGAGGGCACCCAACAGCATAGCGACGACCGTGGCTCGCACGAGGGCCTCGAGCTCGGCCGGCGCGAGCGGCGCGAGCCGACGTCCGCCCGCTGCCTCGTGGAGGGGAGAGAAGCCACCGGGCCCGGGGATTCCCGCATTGGCCCGGGGCCCGGGGCGCTCCTGGTCGATGTCGAGCAGGGCCGTGATGCAGTTTAAGCATTCGCTCAAAGCTGCGCATGCAGAAGCTGATTCCGGAGCTGCGGCGCTCGATACGATATAGATCTCATGATCAGCAGAAGCTGAAATTTTAAAGGCGGACGCTCTCGCGAACAGTGAAGAGAATAACACGCGCATGCGATGACGCACATAAGAATTTTGCACCGATGTTGGAGATGGCGAGGAAGAGAGCCGTGCGGCCGGAGTTGTCTGCGCATGCCCACGCCTCAAAAACCGATGGCGAGAGGACCTGGCGAGGAGCTCGTGACCTCGCGCGTTGATGACGTCGGGCCGGGCTTCGAGGATCGCGCTCAAGTCCCTGGACCGGCTGCTCTTGGCGGCGACGTGGAGGGCCGTCTGGCCGAGCGCGTCCGTCAGGGAGGGGTCGGCGCCGAGCTCCAGCAGACCCGCGATCTCGAGCGGCCTCGGACTGGAGGATGCAGGGGGGAACACGTCAAAGGAGTCATGATCAGCGAAAGCTAGACAAAACATCGACGTCGACTAATTATGAACCGATTTTGACTGAACGAGTCAGACGCACCGCAGTCCGCGGCACACATGGAGAGGCCGGAGGCGGAAGCGGCCCCAGGTCGGCTCGTTCGCGAGGCCGGCGGCGCCCCAGCCCCGGAGCATCTGAACGCGCGCGTCAGGTGGGGATGCGGGGGAGGGCGGAGGAACTCGCGGCGGGGATCTTGCAGGCGAGCTTCCGATCCTCCGCCGTTCGAGCGCAGCTGGAATATCGATCGACATCAGTTTTAGTTCTCCGTCGGCAAGATCTCTATATTTAGAGGGTGGCCGCACGACAAGTAGGCGAAAACATGCAGGACCGAGGCGCCCGCCGGGAACTCGGGGAACGACAGAGAGAACCCTGGGGAAATTAAATGGAACCCGCGAAGGAGCCCCCGCGAAGCGCATGCCCACCGGTACCGCTGCTGTCCGCCTGCTCTGCTTCGGGAGGAAGGACGTCTCCCGCGGTGGGGTAGGGCGCCGTCTGCGCCGGCCGCGGGGCGGTTCAGGCTAGGGATGCGGCGGGGGCGGGCGGGGAGTGGGGATTAATATCGCGCGCGCCCAGGGGTCGTCCAGGGCCCGGAAAAAAGACGGGCGGCAGCGGGCGAGCGGGTCGGCCCTGAACTCCTCCACGAGCCGCTGCGCCGCGACGTAGCGCTGCCGAGCGCCGAGTGAGATGCGAAGCGGGGGAATGAAATTCGGAGCAGGGGACAGCGCAGGCGGCGTGCCCCGTGGTATATGGCGGCGAGGAAGGTCGAAGCTCCGCTTCGGAGGCGCGCGTCGACTCCTGCACACCGCCGGACGATCGGAAGCAGGGCTGAGACCTGGCATTCGGAGGAAATCAAGGAGCGGCCGCGCGCGCCACAAGCGTGAAAACTCGAATGCATTCTAGATCTGTTACAAATTAGATCATGCCGAGAGTGAGGCGCACCTTTGAGTAGGCCTTCTTGGCGCGCCGCGCGCCCTGGTCGGGCGAGCACACCGCTCGCTCCAGCTGCGGGGCGCGGCGCCGGCCTTGTTATCAACGCGCGCGGGAACGGAAATTAAAGGGGCGGGCGCGGGGACAGCGCGGACGAGCTCCAGAAAGCCTTTCCGCACGAAAGAGACGCCTCGGGCCTGCAGCTGGGCCGCGAGGCTCTTCCCGCTCCTTCGAGGCGGCGTCGGCGCGCGAAACGCGCTCCAATATATTTATGCAGGTTGCGGGGGCCGGGCCGGGCACGCACCAGTGGCCCAGCTCGATCCAGTCCTTCCAGCCGAGCGCCTTGACGTTCGCTGGCGGCTCCCGCCTCGGCTTCACCTGCGCCGAAGCTCAATACAGTCGATCGGCAAATTAAAGCAATATTAATATCGACTGCAGTGCGAAAACGCTTCGCGGACGAGGAAGAGTTCCTTGAGGGAGGGGAGGCGGGCGAGGAGCGCCGCCAGGTCCGCCTCGCCGCAGACCGTGTAGGAGAGGTCCAGCTCCTCCAGCAGCGGCAGCCTGCTCGCGCCGGCGTTCGAGAGTTCGCATCGAGTTCGAGAGCGTAACGCGATCGGGCACACTCGATGCTCTCGAAGGCGCGCAGGACGCTCGTCGCGTGCGGGACGGTGGACGAGGGGGATGACGGGGGCTCGAGCTCGGGACTATCCTCGTCGCTGTCGGCTCCCCCCGCGGCCGTCCCCGCTGCAGAAGAACGAACAGTGCTTATAACGCCAGTCTGCGCCACTTTCTTCGGCACAATCAGGGTGTTGCTGCGCGTCGCGTGGATTGAGAAATTGAACGGACAGCGCAGCGAAAAAGGGGCGGCCAGAGGCCGGGGTGAGGCGGGCAGGGGTCTCGCGCGCCTCAGGTACAGCTTCGTGAGCTTTCCGTTGCAAGATTGGTGAACTGACGCGAGGCATTCCGCCGTGATGGCGACGTCCGACGCATTCAGATGGGCGAGGTTCTGCGAAAGGCGGGCGATCATAAATTGCATTAATTGAAAGCCCTAATTATCAGAGGAACAGGGCGCACGGGCATCCGCGGGAACCGCTTCCACACATGCGATCGAGAGCGCAGATAATCATGCATGTCCAGGCCGCTAGCGCTACGCGACTCGTATTGTACGCGTTCTTCAAAGTACGAATGGCTCTCCTCCGAACCCTGCGGCCGCGGCAGAAAATTCATGATCAGGGGCGATTATATTTAGTATTTGTCATTCGCCAGCTGCAGGCCTATAGCTAGGGAAAAGAGTAGACTAGAGGCTGTGGCCGGTAATTCACCAAAAAAAAAATAGGGAAAAGAGAGAAAAGACCGTCGGGCGCACGCGCAGACCAAAGAAGCCTGAAATGTTGAGGTGCGTCAGGTTCGAGCAGTAGGACAGGCCCTTCGAGGCGTCCGGCCCTGGAAGGAACGCGAGGCCGGAGACGCAGAGGCGACGGAAGTGCCGCCCGTATCGCTTGCACGCGAAGACGAAGTACGCGGGCGGATCGGAGCGCTGGAAGCACGGATTCTCCCAGAGGGAGGGCGTATCGCACATCGCGCGAAGACGCTTGGTCGTCGCAGCGACCTGTGCTAAGCACCGCGAAGATTCCCGCGCCAGAATCGCGAGGATCGCCACCATAATCTCATCTGCGGCGCGCGCGGGGCAACGATGATCATGAGCGCCTCAAGAAAGATGTCGGTTGCATGCATATGAGCGCGCGCGCGCTCACCTGGGAGCGATTCCAGCGCAACCGCGCGAGGCGTGCGCGTCTTAGCCATGCTTCGCAGCGATCGGCAAAATGCTGAAGCTTGCGTGTGCGGTACCCCCCCTAGGCCTCTCCGCGATGATTTGTTTCGGTCATCGGCGCCCGCGCCGGTATACGTAGGGCGTGCTTCTTCGCGCCGGCTCAGCCATCTCCGACATGTCAGGCCCGCGACGCCCCGTACGCTCGTACGCTCACGGGCGGATCGATATATATATCCGGATCCGGAGCTCGAGAGCAGCGCGGATGCAGCGCGGCTGCGCATGCACATGCGCATGCATATGCACTAGTACTGGTCGTGCGCGCATGCGCATGCGCAGTGGCCTGCAGCTGGCCGCCTCCACGGTCGAGGAGTTGCCGCAGTGCCTCCGCGGATTCATTGATCATGATGCTCCCCCCCCTGATGCTGCCCCGAGGCTGCCGCGGGCCGCGCGCGCCCCCGGCCCGCCGCCCCGCTTCCCCGCGCCGGCGCCGGCGCCGGCCGTCCCTTGTGCATGCGACGCGCGCTCCCTTCGGTACGGTATAGAATCGATTATATTATCATAATTAAAACTCCCTGGGTAAACAAGTCTACGACACCTACACTCCGGTCCAGGTCAGCGTCACACTGTCACTGTAAGAATGCAAGCAAAGTTAAAGAATTCTGAATCTCGAGCTCCGATTTAGATTCCTGAATCCCCGATTCGGATGAAAGGCGAAATTAAAAATCGCGCGGTGTGCAGATTGGCTAGGAAGGCTAGTACTAGTCGCCGAGCTCGGACATGTGGCGATCGACGTAGGCACGGATGGAGTCGACCTTGTCGAGGATCTCATCGGGAATGAGCTGCAGCATGTGGTGCGTCCGCCGCGTCTCGTCCCGCAGCCGCCGCACCATCGGCCGGTACTGTAGGAGCACGATCAGAGCCAGGAAGCCGACCGTAACCTGCGCGGGCAGCAACGCGAGCGGCGCGTCAGAAGGGCGCTGCCGATTGCGTGGGGCGCTTCATCCCGAGTCGGCCGACGCCGACGCGTCTGGGGCGCACCGCCATGAGGCTGCCGTGGATGGGGACGAGGCGGCCGACTGCGTCGCGGCTCTCGCGCATGTACAGCGCCTCCGCCGCCGTCAGCGCGCCCAGCACGTCCGAGAGCCCTTGGGGGGAGACGGGGGCGTCGACGTCGACGTCGGGGGCGGGGGGCGGGGGGCGAGGGGCGGACCGGAGCGCCAGAGGAAGGTGAAGGGGGCGGAGGTGTAGCTCCGCAGGCGCGCGGGGGCCGAGGCCAGCAGCCGCCCCTGCTCCGCGAAGAGCGCCACCAGGCCTGCCCGCCCGGCCCCCCGCGATCCAAGGCGCTCCAGGGGGCGCGTGCGCGGGGCCGGGGCGCACCGGAGACGTCCCCCGTCGCCACGTGGTCCCCCGCCGGCCACGCGCGGGCGCTGCACGAGTCCTCCCCGTACCGGAAGCAGTTCGTCCTGCCCGCACGCCGCGCCCGGCGAGGTCAGCGCGGGCGCGGCGGGGCCGGGCGCGGGCTCTCAGGTCGGCGGCGGCGGCGCGCCCGAAGTTGATCTCGGCGAGCTCGGGGGTGAGGATCGAGGCGGGGCGGAGGCGCGCGTCGGCGGCCGCGAGCTCCTCCACGTCGGCCGCCAGCGTCGCCAGCACATCCCGCACCTACCGCCCCGTCGGCGTCGGCCGCGAGCTCGAGCCCGAGCGCCGGGGGCGGCAGGGGCGGACCTGGAGGGAGAGGGAGCTGGTGGGGCCGGCGGGGGCGGCGGCGGCGGCGGCGAGGGAGGGGAGGACGGCCTCGCGGGCGAGGAAGGTCGCGCGCGCCGCCGCCACGCGCCGCAGCGTCGCCTCCGTCACCGTCAGCGTGTGGCCCTCCAGCTCCTGCCCGGCCCCGCGCGCCCCGCCCCCGATCAGCTGCCGGCAGGGCGATCCCGAGCCTCGGACGGTGCTCCAGCGCAGTACCCCCCATCCTCCTCCCCCCGCCCCTCCCCTCCCTCGCGGGCGAGGCGGACCGAGCTGATCAAGAAGCCGGCGGCGAAGGTGGCCGCGAAGCACGCCGCGATGACCGCCGAGGCCGCCAAGTACTGCACCGTCAGCTGCGCCCCCGCTCTCAGGCCGGGGAATCGAAAAGGGGCGTGGGAGGGGGTGGGGGGCAAAAGGGAGTGGGCAGGGCCGGGGAACCTTCCGGAATAGCTTCTCGGATCCCTGCGCCAACGCCGCCCCGCACCGTCAGGGAAGGCCGCAAGGTATCCCGGGGCGACACCCAGCGGGCCAGCGGCACCTTTCCGTGCGCCGCGTTGAGGGTCGCCATATGCATCTTGGGGAGCTCTACGGAGGCGCGCCGCCCGCGCCGAAACTGCGGCTGCGGCTCCGGGTCCGCCTGCCCCCGCGGCGCATCAGGCCTAGGCTCGGGCGCTCGGGCGCTCGAGCGTGGAGGGAGGGAGAGGGGGAGGGCAGAGGGGGTGGGGTGGGGTGGGGTGGGGGCAGGGGGGAGGGTTTGCTCACGCGGACAGGGGCCCAGACGGAGACGCCGCGGTTGAGGAGGGCCCCGAGGAGGGAGGAGCGGCGAGGGATGCCGCGCGGCTCCTTCGCGCGCCGCTCCGCGATCGCCTCGCCGTCGCCGTCGCGATCGCCCGCCTCCGGCCGCGCCGCCCCGCCGCCGGCGCCGGCGCTGGCGGGGCCGGTGGCGGGCGGGCGGGGGCGGGGCGGCGGCCTCGAAGTCGACGGCGCGGACGGCGCGGAGGGCCGCCTCGGCGACGCCCGCGACCTGAAGCCCCGGCGCCTCAGGGGGGGGGGGGGGGGGGGAGTGGCGCAGCCACGCGCACCGCCCCATCCGAGCTCTTGCGGGCCCCAGCGCGCGCTCCGGCCCCGCGTCGCTGCCGCTGCCGCCGCCGTCCTCCAGCCGCGCGCCGGCCCTCGCCGCTCCCTCCGCACCGGCCGCGGCGGGCGAGAGGGGGCCAATGGCGCCGGAAAGGGGCGAGGGCGGCGGGCGGGCGGGCGGGGGCGGGCGGCGGTCGGTGTTGGTGCGGAGGGCGCCGGCGAGGTCCTGCTCGCGCTGCCGGTCGCCGTCCGGGTCCGAGTCCGAGTCGGAGGAGGAGCTCCCGAGGGCGAGACGGGACTGCTTGCGCGCGAGCACCCGAACGACGCTCTTCGGGATCTCCAGGAAGAGGTCCTGCGCCGCCCCGCCCCACGCGCAGCTCAGCGCGCGAGGCCGAGGCCGAGGCGGGGCGGGGGCGGCCCTCCTCGGGGCGCACGAGGACCTGGTCGCGCTCGGCGCGGACGCGGCGGAAGGCGGGGCGGAAGGCGAGGGCGGCGGCGGCGGCGAGGACGGCGATGCCGACGGCGATGGAGACGGAGTAGACGGTGGCGAGGCTCTCCTGCGCCCCCTGCATCGAGCCCCGCCGCAGCTGCTCCGTCCGCTTCGCCGCCTCGCAGACTGCCGCGGCGCCGCCCCGGCGTCAGCGGCGCGCCCCGCTTCGGATTCGAGGCGCGGGGCCGGCCCCGCGGTCGAGCGCACTCGCGGCCGGCCCGTTGCGGAGCACGAAGAAGAGGCTCGGGCACTCGCCGATGCGCGCCGCGCACGCCGAGCGCAGGTCCTCCACCCCCTGCCCCGCCCCTCAGCGCCCCCCCGCGCGAGGGGCCGGGCCCCCGAGCGGCCGCCGGCCGACGGAAGAGGGGCCACCTGGGAGGTCATGCCGGCGAGCGCGGAGCCTTCGGCGGTGCCGAGGAACGCCTCGTGCTCGGAGGCGCCGGCGAAGAGCCCCGGGGCCGCCTCCTGAGTGCTAGTGCTGTTCGGCAGCGAGGCCAGGATGAAGGCGTGCTGCGCGTATCTGGGGAAAGGCATGAGCGAGAGGGCCCTCAGCTCGCGATCGCGCGGAGAGAGCGAAGCGAATTCGATTCGAAGGAGGTGGAGAGGGGCGGACGCACTCCTGCCCGGCGTACCAGAGGCCGTCCGTGTAGCGCACGACCTCGCCGTTCTTCAGTGCCTCCATCTGCATCCGCGTCTTCCCCAAGACGAGCTCCCGGTTCTCGGCGCCCGTCGGCTTGGAGTAGCCGTTCAGCCCGAGCGTCAGCTCCTGCCCCGCGCTTGTCAGCGCACCGCCAAGCGTTGCGCATTTATGTATACGCATGGAAAAGAATTCGAAGGAGAGAATGCTCGTAAGAACTAGCAGAGAAGCCGTGCTGGACGGGGGCGCCCGCGGGATACAATGGCAAGGGACGCTGGCGATGGCCGCGTAACGTTATTTGCGACCGGGAAAGCTTAAGAGTGCTCGCCCGCATGATCTTGATGAACTCGGCGGCGTACGAGCGGAGGCGCCGCCCGGCCCCCGCCGCGTCCCCGAAGACGGGCCTCCCCTCCAGCGCGACCCCCTCCACGCTCCCCGCCAGCGTCCGCGCCTGCGCAACGCCCGGCCTCGAATTCGCGCTCGACTTCGCCTGGCGGCCGGGCAGGCGAGCGGTCACCTCGAGGGCCATGAGGACGCCGAGGACGCTGCGAGCGCTCGCCGCGGAGAGGTGCTTGAGCTGGGCGGCGCGCCTCAGCGCGCGCACGCTCGGGCCGCAGGAAGCTGAAGGGGCGGGCGGGCGGGCACCATGTCGGTGTAGTTGGCGACCATCGCCTGCGCCGCCGCGAAGCTCGCCACGGTGATCAGCAGCAGCGCCAGCGCCGAGAGGAGCAGGTTCCGCCACTGCGAGCGCGCGCGGCGCCGGCGCCGGCTTTGAGTTGCGCGGCGCAGGAGCTCGAGCTCGAGAGGCGCGGCCGGGGCGCGCACGAGCCGCTGGACGGTGACGTTCGGCCTCGTGCTGAGGGTAACGAGGGCGCGCCGGCGCTTCTTGAGGCGCCGGCTCACGCTGTTGCCCGACGTCACGCTGTGCTGTTCCGACTGCGAGTGGCGGTGCGCCGGCCCCGGTCGCGAGCCGGCCCGCTGCGACGGCCGCGGCGGGGGACAGCAATCAAGAGCGAGCTTGCAATTGCGGCGTGCACGTGGCAGCGGCGGGCGGAGGCGGGCGCACCTGCAGGGGAGAGCGGGGCGAGCCCTCGCGATCGTCCGCGCCGTCGGCCGCGCCCTCCCCGCCGCGCGCCCTCCGCGCCGTCCTCGCGCCCCCGCCAAAGCCCTCCTCTCCCTCCCCCGCCGCGTCCCCCCGAGCGCTGCGCGTCGGGCCCCAGTCTTAGCGCCCGAGTAGATGGGCCGCGGCGGCGCGCGCGCTGCGCTCCGCGCGCCTGTCGTGCGCCTCCCCGTCTGCTGCCCTCTCGCGGTGCTCGGCGATGGAGTCGAAGTTGCTCAGGCGCACGAACGTGTGCGCCTTCTCCGCGGCGGCCTTCGCATTCGAGGAGAGCCGTCAGCGCCTGCGTGCGTGGGGTCGGGCGGCTCGGGGCGGCTCGGGGCACCAAGCTCTCCGTCTTGCGGGCGACGGCGGCGGCCTGCCGCTCGCGGTCGCGGGCGATGCTCGCGAAGACGGCGGCGGCCGCGCGCAGCGCCTGCTGCCCCGCCGCCTCGCGGTCGCCGCCCGGGCTGCTGCCCCTCCGCGCCTCGTTCTTGCTCTCGCCGGCGGGCAGCAGGAACGAGATGCGGCCCACGAAGAGCGTGATTCCGTCCGCTTCGAGGCTCGCGTTGTGCGGGCCGAGTGACAGCGTCAGCAACGCCGGCAAGCTCGATCTGCGCGCACATCAATGCAAATTAGAATTCTCAATTACAGACGGTCTCCATCGAAGGCGTCGGTTCTCGCACCCGTCGCGGTGCACGAGGGTGACGTTGCGGGGGCCGGCCCCGACGAGCCGGCTCTTGCCCGGGTCGGCGAGGTAGCGCGCGAGGTACTCGTCGTGCTGCTCGGCGACCTCGGGCGGCATGAGGACGTTCACCGAGCGGCCGACCAGCTCCCTCGCCAGGTACCCGATCTGCTCCTGCACCGGCCCCCGCACGCTCTGCACGACCCCGCGCTGGTCGATCGTCACGAAGACGTTCTTGCCCTCGAAGTCGTTCCTGCATTCGTTCCGGTCAGGATTCGGCGTCAGGAGGAAAGGCGGGACGCACTCGGCCGTAGTGAAGCGGGCGCAGAACATGATTTCTCCTGAAGGGGCGCGTGAGCAAATTGTCACAGTGTGCAAAATGCAGCGGTTCGCCATAAAGTATGTCGAGTACCTCCGACGTCTGCCCGCTCCAACTGAATCTTCACCGCGAAACAGTGCCCTGCCAAACGGCCTTCAGCGCGAAGGTTCTTCGAATACGTGCACCTCGGGAGGCATAGGCACCGTGCTTGTGCTGCCCCTCCACCACGCGCGTCGAGTCTAGCGCGCGCGTTTTGCCCCGAGAGGCGATGTATCGCTCCATAAAGCGGTTGTGCATTCGCGAGAACGGCGGCGGCACTGGAAAGGGTCAGCCAGACCATGTGCATTGATGGCACGTGCACGCGCGGTTTCAGAGCACGCACTGAGCATATCGATGAGACAGCCGATTATTTCGCTGGGCTCGAAGCTGCATCAAAAACGGTGGTCAATACTTACCGGAAATGTGCAGTCAAGAGCATGTTTGATCACAGATAACGCACCCCCACTGCTGGACGACTCGACGGTTCACACTTTTTATGATGCCCTTAGAGTCAGCGATGACGACTCCATGAGTCTCCGCTTGAACCTTGAAGAAGCATTGAGACGCCTGCGTGCGCGCGCGTTCATGTTACATTGAAATAGTAGACGTACGCGACGGCCGGCTATCATGGCATAATCGGCAGCAGGCACCATCACGTCGTTTCCGGAAGAAATCCGTTGGACACGAACGGATGACGAGAACACACAGCCGTCACGCAACAGCCCATCAATCTCCCCGCCGCTCTGAGAAGCCGCTCCAAAACGTCCCGGGTTCGAAGCAAAGCGAAGGCAATGAGCATCCAGACCTCGTCCTTGTTGACGGAGCCGGCGCGGGCGTGCAGGGCCGCCATTTGCATGCTCCCCACGCGCTCCCCGCGCTCCACGCGCTCCCCGCGCTCCACGCGCTCCGCCTCGATCTCCCGCGAAGGGCGTCTCGATCGGGCAGTCAGTCCGGGTATCTGAAGAGTCGGGCCGCAGCTGCCTCTCCTCTCGCGCGTCCCGCCTGGCATTCGCGAAGATGAGGGCGCGTCCAGAAGCTGCGCGGAGAGCGAAATTGCACCTTGTCCGTAATCTCCAGAAACCATATCCATCATCTTCACCGAGTGCCTCTGCGAAACGAGTTCCTGCACACAAAACCCGCGTGCGAGTGAGATGAAAGTAGCACATTCCATTGGGAAACACGGAGAAAGACATTGATGCTGCATTGGACGAGATCCTCGGTCGTTCGGTCAAACAGAAGGCGCCCCCGCTCATTGCAGCCAAGAATGCGTCCGTTTGGAGTCGTGAGGAGCATCGGGATCGAGTTGTCCAGCGGCCGAATGCTTCCGACGAAAGTCGCCTTGCCGACGACCTCGACGCGCGACACGAATCTGCATTCGAGAAGTAAATTTTGAGATGTTTTGGCATTTCGTTCTGCTCACATTCGGACAGGAAAGAGAGCTCCGTTTCTGTGAAGAGCTGGAAGCTCCCGAGAGGCATTGATCATCTAAAGCCGAGAAAACAATCGTTCCCTCGCCTAAACAACCAGGGAGAAGGAAGCCATCCGCACCCGAGCGACGCCCGTTTGCATATAAGACTGCAGATACGAAGCGTGGACCTCTTTGAATGGGGACGGGATCAAAATCTCAAGCTGCGAACTGAAGTGTAAAGGAACGAAAACTTGAAAGGCACGAGTGGCGCGAAAATATATTGAAAGAGATCGCACTCGTTTTCCAATCAGCTCTGCTTTCTTGTACCTAAGCTGGCGCATTAGCAAGATCGCAAGAATTGCAACGGCACGCAAGTCTTCTATTCCGTGGCGAGGTTATCATGTTTATTTCATTCGCGATCGCGAACCCGAAGATGCGACATGCGACGGCATTGGCACTGGTTATCACGCCGGCAGTACTGCACGCAGTTCACGATTAGCTATAGCCGCGACCATCGAAACGTACGAGAAAGTGGAAGTCCGTACCTCGCAACGATGACGGCATCGACCGAGTGGTCGATGGATGCGTCGCCGTTGTATTCGTTCCCATCCTCCCCCGAACGCTTGCGGCTCTGCTCCTCCTCCTCGGCGTCGGCGCGGCGGTAGTACGACTCGGCCGCTGCTGGGTCGTTCTTGACGCTCTCGACAAACGACCCGTACGCCCGCAGTAGCCGGATGCTCCGCGGGTACCTGCCCCGCCGCCGCCGCGGCCGCCGTCAACATACGCATGCAACCCCGAGCCCCGCTTGAGCACGCACTTCTCGACCAAGACTTGGTAGTTGCGAGAAGCTGAACGACGTCAGCTTCCTTCAATTCGAAAGAGAAGCGGTAGCCACTACGCTGGCTAGGCGCACCCTGCTGCTCGAAGGAGTCGATGGAGCGGCAGACCTCGCTGGCCTTGGAGAGGGCCTCGGCGTCGTCCCGCTCCAGCAGGCTCGTCCAGAAGATCCGCGTCGCCTTGAGCGCCCGCCGGTGGCCCTCCCGCGCCAGCCGGAACTTCTCCTGGAACTGCGCAGCGGCGATGGCGAGCGCGTCAGGCGCGCCGGCGCGCAGAGGCGACGCTGGGGCGGAGGTGGACGCGAGCCTCGACGAAGCTGACGATGTCCATTGCAGCTCCGCCCGCGCCGCTCGTCTCGCGCTCGCGGTCCTTCAGTTTGCTGCGAAAAATTAGAGGTTCCTTTGAAGGGGATAGGGAGCACTCGCACCGGAAGACAAAGAAGCGGCTCTGTAGGTCGAGCTCGAGCATGCGGGCCCGGTCGACGAACGACGCTTCCTGCACATTGTCCTGCGCACATCATTAGATACAACACGGCAAGCTTGCCAAATACAAATACCTTATAGTAGGCTCTTATCAAACCGGCATCTGGTGGGGCGTGTGAATGCAGAATTGGGCGCTCGAACTCAACCACGGTATCATTAGATCTGGAAGCACATGAGTACGCACACTGCAGGTGAACCAGAGCGCTCTTCGGAAAGCGCCGCAGCCCCGCCTGCGTTCAGGACATACACGCGTGAGATTTGTTCGCGCGTGAGAACCAGCTCCGAGGCGCGCACCTTGTAAATCGCGTCTGCCTTCTCCAGTGCTTCTTCCAGCGCGGCGGCCGCCTGTTCGGTGCTCTCTCCCTCCATCTCAGCTTTCTCAACCGCGGCGGAATACTTCTGAAGGAACCGTGTCGCAATCTCCACTTCTGCGCGACGTCGGACACAGGCGGCACGGTCATCGCTCAAATGCGGGATATCGGAGAACGGATACCGTGCTGCCATCTGAAGGTGCCGCGCCAGGCCCATCCCGAGTCGGGGTTGTAGACTACGAGCCGGTCCGGGTTGCAGAGGAGCCTGTGCCTCGCGTAGACCGCTAGCGCGCTGGCCGCCGCCGAAAGGGGGAACCCAATCTGCGCGCGCGGAGGTCAGAGGCGAGCGCGGGGGAGAAGGCGCGCCGGCGCGGAGAGGGGCCGAGCTCGAGCACCACGAAGGCCAAAGAGAGGGAGCGCGGGTGCTGGGGCGCCACGGTGAGCCCCAGGGCGACCACAGAGCACCAGGCGACGGTCCCGTACAGCGCCGAGCGCTGCAGTGCAAGCGCATGAGACGCCCAGCGCGAATGCGAAGCCGCGGGCTTCTAACTACCAGCTGGTTGATCGCGTTGTTGTAGTATCTGATGCGATCCGTGCACGTGTGAGGCGGGCGCGAAGACTAGAAGTGATTTTGGGGAGGATTTGCAATTGCCGGCGCACGGGAGGTAGAAGATGATTGACCCGACGAGGAAGAAGCTGCGAGGGTGCTTTCAGAGGCGGGCTGGGAGCGCCCCTCTTGCTACTGCCTGCTGAACGGAGCTCGCCTGGAGATGCCGGCGGCGATGGCGAGGAGGCTGGGGTAGGAAGAGGCGGCGACGGAGACGGCGACGAGGAGCGCGCGGGCGACGGTGCCGTACAGGGACTCGTACGACGTGGCGGAGGAGGTCGCGTGCGTCGCCGACGGGTCCGTGTCCGCGTCCACCAGCGAGAGCTGCGCGCCGTCGGCGAGGGGCGCGCGCGTGAGCCGAGGGAATGGAGGGCGGGAGGAGAGAAGCGGAGAAGGCCGCGCTCTGCGCACGGCGAAGGCGAAGATGCAGACGAGGGCGGAGGTGAGGAGTGCAACGACTGCAACCCCCGCGTTGGGGACGCCTGCGCGCGCGATGCTTCTTCAACTGCAGCAGAGCGTGCCGTTGAGCTTCGGAACGGATTCGCGTGTGCGCACCCCAGCACGAGGTCTGCAGTTGGAAGTGAGGCGGCGCCGAAAATTCTTCTTAGAAGGCGCTCAGGGAGGGCAGGAGAGGGTGCCAGAACAATCGCACGTCGGGATACGTGGTGAGTTTGAACCGTTGCGCCCCCGAGCTCTCCACATAGAAGCAGTCGAGGGAAATGAAGAGAACCCCGAGGGACGACAAGTAAAGGCTGCGCCAAGGTTTCTCCAATGCCCCGCTCGAGATCGCAAAAGCCTCGCAGCTCTAGATTACCTGCTAAAAAACAAGGACTGCACAAAAAGAAAAGAGAGCGAGCGAAATTAGATATCGATGTTGATGGTGTATTCGTGCAAGCCGCGGCCTGCAGACGCACCACGACGAGCTTCAGCAGCTTAATTGGCCTGCAGCGAGTTTTTGTTTCAGTCAGAGAAATCAAAAGTGCAGCCGTTTAAGCAGAGGAGCGGAGTGTGCGTGAAAACTCGCCAGAGCTGATTGAACTGTGGGCCAGGCGGGATCACCCTCACTATCAGAGACGAGAAACGACAGAGGGGATGGGGGAGGCGGGTGAGCGCGTGCGGCAGACCTGGTTGGTGCGGAAGCTGTGGAGGACCCACATGGCATCGAAGATGGAGAGGACAGTGAGAGCGACGACGACGCCGAACACGGCGGTGTACGTCGCGTAGCCCGACATCGCGAGGAACTGGCGGGGGACAGCCGCGAAGACGATCTGTACATTTGGCGAGCGCGATCATGAGGGCAGCCGGTCAAGCGCTGGGGTACATAGAGGCCCTTACATCGAATGTCGAGTTGAGCCACTCGAACTGGACCTGCGCAGTGCTCAACGGGAACGAAATCCGCACTCTCTTTCGCTTTGGCTCGAGCGCTCGTATACGTACCCAGTTGTAGCGCTTTGTGTCCTGCGCAGAGCCGCAATTAGCTGTAGATATCGATGACACAAATGGAAGCGCGCCGGCGCCTAGCTAACGAAGCGCCGCGTGGCTCAAAAAATATCAGAACAGCGGCACGAACGCACAGCGACGAAAGCAATCATTTGAAGATAGTCAAGGCTGTTGGGCCCGGGCCCGGGACCGATCAGCCATTGAAGATCGAAGTACGCTACTACGCGTGCACGTGGCGGTCGCAAGGTATGGTCCGTATAGAACCTCGCCCGCAGCCATGAGGCGGGCAGGTACTTACAGAATGGACAATATGTCGAGCCACCGGAAACCTTTGCTCTTTTTGTCTCCGCCGCGGCTGTGCATGACGAAGAGAACCCTACGGGCGTGCGCATGCATATGCTCGTGAGCGGCGCGCACGGCGTGAGAAGAGGGTAGGGCCCAGGACTCGAGCTCACGCGAAGAAGCTCTGCTCAACACTCTGCTGGGAGAGTCCCCCGCTCTTGCCGGCGCCCCCGCGCTTCTCAGAGCTGACGGCGGAAGCGGCATCGCCGCCGCGCCCAACATCGACATCCACATGCATGTCGGTCGAGTGCGCGACTGACATCCTGCTAGATCAGCTGCAGAGAGGCGCGAGCTACAGATCCAGCTTCGAAGGCGCGAGCTGCCGGCTTGCGCCCCAGCTATAGCTAGCTATGTATACACTGTCGTACTGCTGCGCCCGGCTGGTCTCGCAATCGGCTTAGCGCTGATTATGCCGATCACGATAGCTATAGGCTGAAGAGCCGCAGCCTGGCAGCCTGAGCCCTGATCATGATCATGGCAATCTCCTGGGGCCATGCATATGCATATGGATCACCCGCGGCCGGTTGGAGACCGGGGATCGAACGCGTACGTACACGTAGCGGACCGTCTGACGTCGACGCTGAGCAGGTGCGGTTTAAAGAGCGGCCGCGGGCGTCGACCGTCGGACGTCAACGTTATTGATGCCCCCTTGACATTGCAATTGCCTCCGGCCCAGCGCCGTTCCGGCAATTCCGAGTTCGGCCGCAGCCGCCCTAGGCCTAGGCCTCCAACTGCAGACAACGTTGATCTCAGACCTCCAACTGCAGACAACGGGAATACTGATGCTATATATAGCTATAGCTAGCTTAAGGTTAGTAAGATGCTACCGCGTGCCGGTCCTTTCAAGTTTGCAGGGACCTACTAGCCTAGTAGCGGCTAAGTAGCCTAGTAGGCTAGGGCGCGCTAGCGCTGTAGGCTGTAGCTACTACTACTATATTAGCTAGTCGCTGGCATATGCTGCGAATCCTGCGTTGATGCTGTGTGCATAATGCATGTACAAGCTCGCCAAAGATATATATATCGATGCGCCGGCGAGGCTTCTTAGGGAATCTTAGCCGCTCAGCGGCTGTCACGCCGGCTGATCATGAGCAGCGCGCCGGCTTCCGAAGTTCTGCTACGTACTGGCCCAGTACTAGTACCGTACTAGTGGTAGCGCTGTTAGCCTAGTACTACGGTAGCCTGCTAGCCTAGTACTAGCCTAGTAGGCTAGTAGTGGTGGTACCGTACTACGGTAGTACTGTGGTACAGTGCCGCAGTGCCACTGGTACTACTACCGTACTAGCTATAGCTAGTCTAGCGGCTCTAGCCATATATATAGCTATATAGCTACCGTAAAACACAATATTAATTCGCACGATATTAGTTCGTTTCTCGACCCGGACCCCAACCATAGTAATTAGTTCGGTCTCAAATTAGTGCGTTTATTCGTTTCCAGTGTATGGGGCGGGGGGTACACGCTGTACCCCAACAGCATTTTCTTAGCGTCCTGTTTTTAGTGCGGTCTCAAATTAGTGCGTTTTCACGGCAAAAAACGCACTAATTTGGTGCCGAACTAATTTTATGCGCGAACTAATATTCTGTACATGTCTTACGGTAGTACTAGCCGCTCGAGCCGCTTTTCGGGCTGGCTAGGCTTGGCTCGAGCCGGCCTGGGACCCCGCTAGCCGCAAGCCTAGTGCAGAGTCAGGTAGACCGTAGACCGTATACGTATACGGCCCCGGCGGTATACCGAATATACTATGATACCGGTACCGTAGTACGTACTACCGTGTAACAGGAAAATACCAGATCGGAAATTAGTGGATCGTAAAACTTCGCCCTCCCACAATGGGGTGGCTTAGCGTGCCCGTATTATGAAGTCCCCAAATTATGTCGTTTTGTCGAGTTTTAGGCGACATAATTTCGGGACGACATAATAAAGTACAGACGTTAATATTCTGCATTACGGTATATATATATACAGACTAGCTCTCCACATTCTATTCAGCATTCATGATCAGTGGCATCATGCACTGCCATCACTGCCATGGCCATGGTTGGTCCGCTGGTCGCTCAAAAATTAAGAGCTCATGCATGATCAAACGTTAAATTTTAAGGTTAATTGACGGATATCCCGGCCCATTATTCCCGGCCCCGAATCCCGGGGCCCGCAGTCCGATCGATCGATCCGATCCAATATATATTAATCCGGGATCCCGAGACTCCGGGATCCGCGGGCCGGCGCCGCGCCGCGCGCGGCCGCGGCGCGCGGCGACTCGAGCTCCGGCCGCGCGGCCGCGGCCGGATCCGATCATCGATATCGGATATATATCCCGGATAATATCCGGATCCGATATCGATCCGCGGTATCCGGATGGTCCGGAAATTGACCGGAATCCGGATCCGGATTCCGGATCGGACGTACTCGATCACTGTGCATTGGAGTCACCGGACCACTCAGGAGCAGTGACGCCGAGTGACTCGCCTGTTCTGGTCCCCGTCACGGCGTCTGGACCGTCGCCGATCGCGATTCGAGAATCGAGATGGCCTTGCCGCACTGCGGCAGTGCCGCCGAATTCGAAGTTGGGCACTGGCCAGCCAGGTCTCCCTCTGGCCAGCGGGCCAGCCCAACTTGCTGCCCAAGCCGACGAAGCCTTGCCAGCGGCCCGGGGCTGGCCGCCAGCTTCCAGCGAAAACTTGGCCGGCCAGCTGGTAACCAGCCTCCAGCTAGGAGCCGAAGACTCGGCTAGGCCAGCTGGCCAGCCGACCAGCCGCAGAGCCCACGTTCTTAAATGAAATCGGTGTCTTGGAAACGCTTTTGTAACTGTTTTATTGTGCACATGTACCGGTACAGTTAAGAATATTAGCTGTTGATCTTATCAAGCCACCCCCTCAAGCCCCACTCCTAGCCCGGAGCCGACCCCCCAGCCAGTGTCGCCGACCGGTTGGTCGCCCGTTAAAGCAGAAAAAGGCTGGCCCGGCTGGTCAACAAATCATCGGGCGGCTGGGCCAGCCTAAATTTAAAAAGTCCAAAACCAGCCAGCCAGCTGTTCGGCCGGGCCGCTGGCCAGTGAAACGGTAATAGTTACGTTATATATAACGTATACGTACGGTTCCGAAGTTTAGCAGTACCGTAGTACGGTACAGTCGGTAGGACTCCGGGACTCGGTACGTATACTACGTTACCGTGGTACCGTCACGGTAGTACTAATTATAAGGTACGTCGCCGGGTCGGCCGGAGACCGTCGGACGTCGACCCGGAAGGGCCGGCGCCGCGCCGGGACCGTCGGACGCGGAGTCCCCGACGGACTCGGATCGGACCGTCTCCGATCGGATCGTCGGACGTTGACACTGACATTCCGCGACGGTCAACCTGAGCTCCAGATCTACTAGGCTAGAGCGGAGCTCGGTCATCGGTCCAAATCCGTCACGGCTTAGCAGCGCTTAACTTAGCGGGTGCTTAAAGCTTCGCGACGTTCGCGTACGAACGTTGCGTATACGTACTTGGAGTACATTTGGTCCCTCAAGGCCTTGGCTCTAGTTTTGGTAGTACGGCTTTCGAGGATCCGGCGGGCCCGGGGGAAGCAGAACTTCGGTGGCACTGACCGGAGCCGCTCAGCCGGGACCGGACGCTAGCTACAGCGCCGCGGCGCGGAACCACATCGGGCGGCAGATCGGATCCGGAGGATGACGGCGGGGCACGCCTATTCTGTGGACCGAGGCGGCGGCGGCGGCGGACGCGCGCACAGCGTAGTCGAGTCCATCTCGCACATCAGCGGCGGGACGACTCCCAGGCGCACGGCCGGCTCAGGAGGGAGCGGCGGTTTCAGCAGGCAGAGCATCGAGGAGGGTGCTTTCCGCGCCGGCCCCCCCCCCCCCTCCTCGAACCCGCGTGTTTGCGCATGCTCACGATTCGCATGCGCATGCCCACAACCGAACGGCCCTTTTCTGCAGGCTTCTTCGGTGCGATTTTTCATTCTCTGCTCCCGTAACCTCTTTGGGGCAATTGCAACTCGCTCCCGCTAGCGCTCATGATCAACCCCCCCAAATCCCCTCCAGCCCCGGCTTGTCATCTCCATCTCCGCCCGCGGCCCGCGCAGCCCCCGCCACCAGATCTAGACATGCCCCCCCCCCCCCCCCCCCCCGCCCCCTCCCGCTCCCTCTTAAGGTCTGCAAGCTACAGCTCAAGCGTATAGCTATCCAGTTTCCTCTCCAGTTTCCTCTCGAGATCGACGAGCTGATCTCTCGTGCCTGCTGTGTACGATTCGGTGGTACTTGCAGCTGTCCTCTTCGGTGCGCGCACTAATGCGATCTTGTCTCCTGAGACCTGACGTGAACCTCGCCCTTCAGTTTTGCACAGCCGAGGAAAAGGCAAGAGCAGGAGCAGTCGCAATCTACTTTCCATAATACTCGTTCTCATCGGTCCGCCATCTTATCGTGGCTTATTTCCCCCCTTGGTCTTGCAGTTGATCACAAAGCCCTGATCGATGAGGCTTCCGCCAGATTGGCTACAATTGATGGCGTATGTTGCGGATACGCGGCGTTTCAACTGGCAGCAGTTTGATTGGCTCGAACAGGCATTCAAGGTCATGAATGTGGTCAAACTGATGAACCCGAATATTGCTAATCGCGGCTCCGGATCCTTTCGCCGACAGGCTGTGCTCTCGCCCGTTCCTCGACAGTTCCTACCCGGCTCCGTGTTAGCCTCGGCCGCGGCCGGCCGTTCGCTCCCGGCCCTTTGCGACTGCTGACCGAGCGCTTCGAGCAGCTACCCCGCGTACCTCGGATGGTTCGGATTTGTGTTCGGCCTGACAGGTACGCCCGGCGGGCAGAGAGCGGGACCTGCCTCCGTCTTAGCCGACTGAGCCACGCCGCAGTCGCGCCTGTCCTCGCCGGAGCATACGTGTTTCAGTCCTACAGAACGAACCAGGTGCGCATGCATACATGCAAAAGTGGACTCTTCTTAAGAACACCACGTACACGGCACATTTCCATCCGCCGCTGATTATGAGCGTGTTCCTCTCTTTCCCTCTCCGGCTAGTTTTCTCGCGCGTGGTGCGTAACCCCCCCCCCCCCCCCCCCGGAAATAGATTTGGCGGCATAGTGGTCGCCCGTGCAGCCAACGCGAGAGGTGTGCAGGCCTGTCCGGCTGCTGAGGTTGACGTGTGCTTTCATTTTTGGCACCTGCTTCATTTCGACGCTGGGGATCTTCTGGACGTCGCTCGACTGCTCCTACATCGAGCAGGGCTCCCTCGGCAGGCGCCTCCGACTCTCCCTGTATCCGGAGGTGCGTGTCTTCTGCCAGCCAAGATCAGTCGACGTCTCCGGATCCTGCGGCGCTCACGCTCCAGAACGGAACAGGTGCAGTGCTGGGGCGTCCCGAACGCGGTGAGGCCGGTTGCCGGCTCGAAGAAGCGCGCCCTCCTTTTCTCTCTCAAGGGCGGGGCGGGGAGTGCAGATCGTGCAGGTCCTCTCGATTGCGTCCACGCTACTCGTCCTCCTCCTGGGCCTGGCGGTGCGTCCCCTGGCCCGGCCCCGGCTTCACGCCCCGCACTCTAGATCTGATCGCGCACTTCAAAACTGGCCCTTTTCGACCCATCGCCAGAACGCGCTGCTCGAGGGGGACAGCAACCCGCTGTCGCCACACTGTCTCTCGGCAGCGACGCCGTACCACGCCGTGCACGGCCTTGCGGCCCGCGCGCTCCTGGTCGCCGTCTCCGTCGCTGTCACCTGGATCAACGGAAGCGGGGCCCTCGTCGCCATCGCCACCGTCCTCTGCAGGCGCGCTGCCGCACTGAAAATTGCGCTTCGTGTTCTTTTGCTAATCAGAATGCAGCCTGTTTCTTCTCGCATCTGTCGTGTTCTACCTGGTTCGTTACTCAAACCCTGCTGCGAGTTTTTGAGCGTGCCGTTGCGCAAACTCTTCTCCTTCATGCCATGCATATGAGCTTGGGGTTGGGGCGACAGCCGTACTACCACAACTGGGCGAATCAATTCGTGCGTTCATCTATTGCAGTGCGGCGCGAAAGCAGCAGCGTCGTGGCTCCCTGACTGCCTGCAGCGCGCCGCGGTGTACGGGAGCGTCCTCTGGTGCTCGCTGTGCGCCCTAGCGCTCTCGTGGACCCCCCAGAAGGAGTGGGCCCAGGCGAGCGCAAAGCGGATTGCCGCCTGCGTGGCGCGCTCTCAGCTTTCGTTCGCTCAGTTTCGTCGGCGCAGGCGCGCTCCATCACGGTCGCCTTCGTCGTCGGGTTCTTCGTCGTCGCGTACCTCAGCGGCCTGGCCGCCTACGCCCGGTTCCGCCTGCTGTGCGACCCCGACAGGCTCGTCCTCTTCAACCCGGAGTCCGGCTGGGTCTGGCGCGGCACGCTCCGGCACCCCCACGAGGCCGAGATCGCCACCCGGTTCGCCGGCCTTTCATTCGAGTCGGCGCGCCAAAGCGGCGTCGAGCCTCCGACCGAGTGCAAACGGCAGGTTCGTGCGGGGGTCGGCAGCGCGGGTCGAGATGGAGGAGGTGCTGGGCGGGAGCCCCGAGCAGGCGGCGAACGCCCTGGAAGAGGCCCTCGAGCGCGCTGACGCCATTTACCGGGCACGCCTTTTCGAACGCTTCCGTTTCGCTGCTCGTTCATGACATCGGCCACGCACGTCGGCGCTCACGTTCGGTCTTTATTTTGCAGGCCGGTCTGCGGCGTTTCCCGAAGAGCGCAATCGTTCCACTGCAGTGTACGCCATTTCAATCTGAGTGATCATGACCTGTAGAAAAGCAGGTGGTGCTTCGGGTGTTCGAGCCTTCGCGCGGCAGATGCTGGCTTCGCGCGGGCGTTCTACAAGGACCCCGCCATGGAGACGACGTACATCGACCGCGCCCGCGCGATGGAGCTCGACTTCCCGGGACGCTCCTTTATCTTCAGGTGCGCTTCGCTTCCGAAATTTTTTAAAAACGCACTCTCGCGCTTCTTCGGATTCTATGAAATGCATTTTCACGCCTTGCCGTCCACGTGCACATGCGCAGGAAGCTGAAGGACCGGGAGAGCGAGACGAACGGCGCCGCAGGGGCCACCATGGACATCGTCAGCTTCGTCGAGGTTCGCGCCCACCTCCGCCCCAGCGTCGCCTCTGCGCGCCTGCGCGCCTGACGCGCTCGCCATCGCCGCCGCGCAGTTCCAGGAGAAGTTCCGGCTGGCGCGGGAGGGCCACCGGCGGGCGCTCAAGGCGACGCGCATCTTCTGGACGAGCCTGCTGGAGCGGGACGACGCGGAGGCCCTCTCCAAGGCCAGCGAGGTCTGCCGCTCCATCGACTCCTTCGAGCAGCAGGGTGCGCTCCGTTCCTGTTTATTGATACTGATCATGAGCTGCAATGGATGCTGACTGCGCGAACTGTATGCAACTCTGGCAGCCGATCGAAACTACCAAGTCTTGATCGAGAAGTGCGTACTCGAACGCGGTCTAAAGACGCGCGCTGACGGCGGCCGCGGCGGCGGCGGGGCAGGTACCCACGGAGCATCCGGCTGCTGCGGGCGTACGGGTCGTTTGTGGAGAGCGTCAAGAACGACCCGGCGGCGGCCGAGTCGTACTACCGCCGCGCCGACGCCGAGGAGGAGGAGCAGAGCCGCAAGCACGCGTGCGTTGTCCGCATTGACTTGTGCCGTGCAGTGCCATCGATATCTGTCTTTTAGCGGCCGCGGCGGTCCGGCTCACATGGTCTCGAGCACCGCGCGCAGTGGGGAGGACGGGCAGGTCAACGATGGCGAGGGCTCCATCGACAACACCGTGGACGCCGTCATTGTCATCAGCGCCCTCGGCGTCATCACGAGCGCGAACGCCGTCGCGTGCCGCATCTTCGGCTACAAGAAGGCGGACCTGATCGGGAAGCGAGTGCGCCGTTAACGTCTGTTCGACGACCAGTCTTGTGTACAGGCTGGACTGACGGGCGGGCGCTCTGCGGATCAGGTCGAGTGCTTGATGCCGAGTCCCTTCAGGGACCAGCACCAGAGCTACATCCAGAACTACCAGCAGAGCTCGGTCAGCCGCATGATCAACATGCCCCGCGAGCTCCCCGCGCAGCACCGCAACGGCGTCATCTTCCCCATTCGTCTGTGCGCCAGGCGTTTCCGACGACGTCGCTGCCATCGTCGAATCTTAACGCCATACTCTTCGCCTCGATTCCTGCTTCTTACAAAGATGTGTTGCAGCTTCGTGTCTCGCGTCGACGTGGCGGGACGGCTTACTTTCGTCGGGAGCATCCGGCCGCTAGACAACTCCGTGCGCCTCGCGCGAGTTTTCTCTACCGAAACCAGTTCGCATCGACTGCAGCTAACGGCAGGGGTAGGCTCCGATGATCCTCTCGACGGCGGCGGGACGCGTTCTGGGCTGCAACGAGCGCGCGAAGCAGACCTTTGGGAGGACGGCCGAGGAGATGGCGGCCTGCGACATCAAAGCCCGCCCATCTGCTTTACTTTCCTTTCGTTCCAAAGGCGTTGCCCGTTTAACAGCTGGCGATTTTCATGCAGGAGCTTGTGAACTCGAGACACTGGCCGCGGATCGGTGACATGCTCAGTGGCGAAATTAGCCAAAGTGCTCTTGGTCTTTTCACTTATCAACGCGGCCGGCATCAGGATCACCGCGATTGTTCGCAGCGCGCGAGCCCCGCACGGCCACGCTCCAAGTTCCTCCGGTGCTGGTCCCAAACACGACGGCGAGGAGGCAAAGCACGGAGCGCATCGCGCGGCAGGCGCCAGCGGCGTTGCACAGAAGCGGCGGATCGATGGGCGCCGCCCCGAAGGACGAGGTTCGTTTGCCGCCGCTGCGGTTGGCGTGTCCGCGTATGTTGAATCCAACTCGCACTCGATACCGATACCGATGGCTGCGCGCGCGAGCAGATGACCGCTCCGCTCGACGCGGTGATGAAGGACGGGTGCACGCTGGGGACGCAGGCGAGGGTCCTCCGAATGAGCGTGGGAAGCTCCAACGAGACAGTGGTGCGCTCGCGCTCGCGCTCGCCGCAGCCGATCGCGACTCGCGCTCGTTCCCGTCGTGAAGTATCGCTCTCCCCCGCGCAGGCGGCAGCAGTCTACCTGAAGCCCGTGAACGAGACGCGGGCCGTCGTAATCGCAGATGCTCAGAGCATCATCAGGAGCGTCAATCGTCAAGTGTGTGAGCTTTGGGGGTACGTTTCTGCGGCGTTCGGCTTTTAGCTTCTGCCGAGGCCTTCCTGATTTATTTCTATCGCAGATACGAAGCAAACGAGATCTTAGGCAATCGAATCGAGATGCTGAGTGCGTTCACGCTTGCAATTGTATGTGATGTAAATCTTAGATGCTAACACGAAGACTCCAGTGCCGCCGCCGTTCGCCCAAATACACTCTCATTTCATGGAGGTGCGATCTTTCACTTCGTCAACGTTAACCGCTGTAACACGCTTTCGTCGAACTCATGTTCATCGCGTTTGCAGAAGTACATGTCCAAGGCAAAGAGCCGGGTTCTAGATCTGAAGCGCATCGTGGAAGCTAGGCACAAACAAGGTGCTGTCCATGGCCCGGATCTCTTTTCAACTCCAGCTTCCAAGTTTAACTCGAGCTCCGCTGGGCGGAGCAGGCCACTGCTTCTGCGTCCAGCTTGTGGTCGAGCGAGCCGACGTGAACGGTTAGTCGCATGGCGCGATTCCGGCATCTTGCGCCCAGATTCGAATTCGCGCTATGCGACTAACGAGGCGCCAGGCGAAATGATGTTCTGCGCCCGCTTCACGGTGACCGAGTGCGCCTCTCTTTTGGAGCCGCGCCCGCACACGCGCAGCACACCACTCAACCCTGCCAGCAGAACGGAGCCCGATCGCCAGGATGTGACCATTACGATCGACCACAACGGTTTCGTCCAAAGCGTGAGGGGCCCGGTCAGCGACAAGCTGGGCTACCACCCGCTTGAGGTCTGCAGAGGATGCAGCGAGTCGCAAGCCGCAATTCGGGCTAACGTCGACGGCCGCGCAGCTGGTGGGCCGCTCCGTGAACGCGATTATACCGCCCGAGGTTGCCGAGCACCACGATGAGTACCTGAAGCGCTACATCGCCGACCCGTCCAAGAACCGCTTTGTTGGCGTCGGGCCCCGCAGCCTCCAGGCCGTCCATCGCGACGGGTGCGAAAGCTAAATCAGCCCGTGGAGTACTCGCGATTTCCCTGATGCGGAGCATCGCAGGACTCTGCTGCCCATAAGCATTTCCGTGTCACTCGGTGCGAACAAACCGCTCGAGGAGCACGGTGCGCCATGCATTTCGCTTCGGATCCGTGCGCACGTGGCCGCTGGCTAAGCGTCCGCGTCGAGGCAGGTCTAGGCATTACGCTCTTCGTCGGGCGTATCACGTTCTTGAACACGGGCGTGGAGAGGTCGCCCCCGGGCTCGGGTTTGCCGATGCAGCAGAAAGGGTCTGCCCCGGGCCTTGAAGGCAGGCCGCTGCTGGAGCGCAAGGTGTCCGGAAGCGAGAGGGAGATGCCCAGGAGGCCGCGCATGAGCAGCGTGAGCTCGGCGGAAGAGAAGACTCTCGCTCGGAGCGCGTCGCTCGCCCGCAAGCTGGAGGCCTCGGCCGCGCAGCCGAAGGCAGCAGGAAAAAGGGAGAATCCGAACGCCAAGCTGAAGGCTACCGTTGAGCAGGTGCCCCGCCGGCCCCGTCGTTTTCTCGGACTATGAAGTTATCGAGTCGACACCATCAACAACGCAATAACACCAGCGACAAAAAGCAACACCAATATTAACGCTGCTGCACCTTCCGCGATCTCGAGCCGAAATTACTGAGACTGCCGCCTCTTCTGCAGGTCATAACGGCCAAGATCAAGACGATGGCGCTGCACACCGAAGGCGGCGAGAGGTAATTGCGCCGACGAGCAGCACCGCGCGCTGTTCAATCGAATTCGAACGGCGTCTGACCCGAGTCTGTCGGGGCGGCAGCGACGGGTCGATGGAGGAGCCAATCCATCTGCCCGCTTTAGAGCCCGCCAAGTCAGCCCGCTCTTTCTCCGCCTTCTGAAGCCGCGAGAGCGCGCTCACGAGCGCGCGTGCACGCGGCCACGGGCGCAGGGACGCGGACTCGAACTCGAAGCTGGGGCGCGCGGAGGGCGAGGCGGAGGTGGACGGGAGCCCCGGCGCCAGCGTCCGCGCCGAGAACGCGAGCGAGGGGTCGGCGGATGAGCGCAACCGTAACCCGCCGCAGCTGCAGGTGAGCACAACAGCGAAAGAGCTTCCAGCACTTCACGCAAAGCACATCTCTTTTGGGGCTCATTGGCGTCGCAATGCCAACCGCACCTGCGGCGCCGGCCGCTTGCATTGCTTCTTCAGTCGCTGACGCTTCTCCGCAGGCGCGGGTCGCGGTAATGCCAGCGGCGGGGGGCATTCCAAAGCGCCGAGTGCGCGCGGACCAAGCGAGGTGCGCAGATTCTTCTCGCCCGGCCTGCGTTACGCCCACAGCCGACGCCGCGTGACGGCTTCGCGCAGCATGTCCTCCGCGGGGTCCCTGCAGCGGCGCCTCAAGAAGCGCCGGCGCGCCCTCGTCGCTCTTGCCAAGAAGCCCAACGCCACCGTCAACCGCCTCGTGCGCCCTCGCTGCAGAGAGCGTTTCGTGCTCCTGCGGCGTTTCCTTGCAGTCTCTGACCCGTTTCGCTTCCTCGCACGGCCGCGGGCAGTGGCGCAACCTCCTCTTCTCGGCTGCCGTGCTGCTCGCGATCACGGTCCGCGCAGCACGCGGGCGCACGCGAAGCAGAGGTCTCCCGCTGCTGACATGTACGTGTACGCCGCCGCAGGTCTCCTCGTTTATCGCGGCAGAGTCGATGTCCGTCAACTACGCGTCCCTCCTCAAGCACCTTTCGTGCGCTTTGGCCCGCGGAGTGCCGGCTCGCTGAAGGCGCTGACGTTGCCTCCTCGCGGCTGTTCGAAGGGCGGCGAGCACGCGCACGGTCCTGAGCCAGCTCATCGTGCGCGCGGCTTGCAACTGCGAGGGACGGCCCTCCCAGCGCCGACCCCCCCTGGCAGGCGGTGGAGGCGAGAACGCTGGCGACGGGCATCGACGCGCTCGCCGGGCGCGGGTTCGAGTGGTTCCCGAGCGTGGTGGAGTCGGGGGAGCGGCTGCGCGAGTACGCGCGCGACTTCGCGAAGGACGTCAAGGTGCTCGGAGCCGCGCCGGCGCCCGGCCGCAGCTCCGCGCCGACGCTCGCGCACGCGCGCGCGCCGCGCAGGACCTCACGTTCGGGATGGAGGGCTTCCAGGCGCCCACCGACCCCGACAACCTCAACCTCGTCTTCGGGAAGACGGCCCTGGAGCTCGACGACCTGCGCAACGGGGAGGAGGTCAAGTACACCGACGGCTTCTGGGCCGCCTCCCAGAAGTGCGTTCTTCAACGCCGTCGCTCTCGCTGTCCAATTTGCAGTTGATTTCCTCCTCACTTTTCTTGCGCCCAGATACTACCAGCACGCCCTCATCCTGGCCTCGCTGTCGAACATCACTCACGAGGCCCCGCCGGGGCTCTTCGCTGGTGTGCCCGAACACGAGACGTTCCTCGACACCGCCGAAGGCTCCGCAGTCGCCGGCATGACCTCCCAGGTGGCCCCTCTCCCGTCGGCCGCTCGGGGGCCGGGCCCCTCGCGTGGGCGGGGGCTGAGGGGCGGGGCAGGGGGTGGAGGACCTGCGCTCGGCGTGCGCGGCGCGCATCGGCGAGTGCCCGAGCCTCTTCTTCGTCCTCCACAACGGGCCGGCTGCGAGTGCGCGCTCCCCTCCGCCGCGCCGGCGCCGGCGGCGATCGCGAGCGTGCGCGGCGCAGTCTACGAGGCGGCGCGGAGGGCATCCCTCTTCCGGCGCCGCTCGATGAGCAAGGCGCAGGAGACGCTCCTCGTGGTCCGCGCACCGCCCCGAGGCGGGGCCGCCAGAGCCCCCCCCGCCTCTGAGCGCCGGACCGGCGCCGGCGCAGGTCTACTGCGTGTCGCTCGCCGTCTCGATTGCCGTCCTCTTCTTCGTCGGCGCCTTCGCCTTCCGCCCCGCCTTCAAGGCCCGCCCCCGCCCCCGCCCCGCCCCGCCCCGCCCCGCCCGGCCCCCGCGCCACGCGCCATCCCTACCGACCTGACCTGGCGCTGCGCGCAGCGGGTCCGCATGGAGCGGGACCAAGTCCTGGTGGGCAGCCCCCACTAGCCCCTCGCGCCGGCGCCGGCGCCGGTGCACGGGGCGGGCCTGACACTTCGACGTGGGGCGGCGGGCGCAGGACCTCTTCCTGGAGATCCCGAAGAACGTGGTGCGGGTGCTGGCACGCAAGCGCTCGCGGATGGCCCTCGGGAGCTCCTCCTCGGAGAGCGGGTCCGACGAGGAGGGCAACGGCAACGGGGAGGAGGCCCCCGCCGCCGCCTCCACGCACCGGCCCCACGTCGAGCGTGACCGCAGCGCTGGTGCCACTGTCGTCCCGGGCGCCAGCGCCCACTCGGGCGGCCCAGAGACGCGCATCGACATCGAGCGCGGCGACGCCGACAAGCGCGCGCCTGCGTTGCACCCGATCGCGAGCTTCGACGACTCGGACTGGGCGGAGGGCGCTGCCGCCAAGCCCGGCAGCGGCTCGCAGCTCGCACTCCCCCCGGCTGCGGCTGCCGGCCGCCGCGAGGCACCGGGCACACACGCCGACGGCCCCGTCCGCCGGAGCCGCCGGCCGCAGCAGCAGCGGGCGGCGGCGGTGCACCCAGCGGCGGCGCCTCGAGCTCGGTTCGAGTCGAGCAGGCGGGCCGGCGGCAAAGAGGATCCGGACGTCGAGCACGGGGAGCACGGGTCGGACGTGGAGCACGGCTCGGTGGCGAGCGTCACCATCGGCTCCCTCCTCGCGCGTGGCCCATCCCTCTGGTCCATCCCCGTCCCCCGCCGCCGCGTCGTGCCCGCCCCCGAGCGGCCCGAGGGGCACGGGCATGGGCACGGGCGCGCCCTCAGCGCCGCCCACGGCAAGGGCAGCCAGAAGCTCTTTCGAATCGTGCGCTCACTTGTTTTCGTCCTCCCCCATCCATCGCCCCGCATGAAGGCGCCGGTCTGACGACGGGGGCGCCACGGGAGGCAGCTGACGGTGCAGTACGTGGCGGCCTCGCTCGTGATCGCCTCGCTCTTCGTCGCGACGTTCGCCGCCGGCTACATCCTCACCAGCGAGCTGGACGACCACACGCTCGCCGTCTCCGAGGCCACGCGGCGCCGCGTCGACTGCATCCATGCCACCTTCCTCGCCCGCGAGGCCGTCCTCCCCTCCATGAAAGCTGCCCACGTGCGCCCGACGCCGAGCATAGCTTGGCCTTATCCGAGCTTGCCCTAGCATCATCCATTCGCCTTCACGACGGCTCGACCTTACGCATTTTATGACACACCCGTGCCCGTACATGTGCAGGCGGCGCGGGAGGCGGCGGCGGCGGCGGCGGCGGCGGCGGCGGAGGCGGGCGCGGAGCTCGGGGGAGGGCACGGGGTGAGCGAGGCGCCCGAGTCTTGGCGGATCGTGATCGATGGCATTGACGAGTACCTCAAAACCGACCTGGAGGTGCCTGCGCTCGCGGCACCCCGGGCCCGGCCCCCGGATCCCGTTAAGCTCTAGATCTAGAGCTCAAAGCCACCCCCCGCCGCGTTCTGTCTCGTGCTTGGACAGCCCCCGCTCACCGCCATTGGCCGGCGGGCCGGGGGCAGGACATTGAGCTGGCAAACGAGGACCTGCGGCGTTCCTCCACGTCCACCCCACAGCTCGCCGCCCTCAACTACGGGTAACAGCCTCACACGCGCGATAACATTCATATGCATGCGATAGAATACCTGTTTGAAGCACCTGGATTATATATATGGGTTACAGTCGATGCTAGACTTCGTAACACACATCGCGGCATTAAATTTGCTGAAGTCTGTGTAGCATCCTACCTAAAGTGCACAGCTAGCTATAGTGACCAGCGACGGCTGCGTATCGAAGTTCACACGCGACCATGACCGCGCCCGTGACGATCAGGTCCGGGTGCCTGCGCTCCGCTACCGGCTCCTGCGAGAATCGGGCGGGGCCAGCTGGTGACCCCGCCGCGACCGAGGGCCTCATTGGTGCGGCCCTCGAGCTCGTCTCGATTTGATTCCTCTCGGTTTGGGTCGTCCCGGGGTGGGTCGTGCTGACGGCGTCCCTTCGACGGCGGCAGCGCTCATCGCTCTCTTCCTGGAGCAGGGCAGGCTGCTCGCGGAAGCCCCCGCCGCGCTGAAGAGCTACACTTCCGCGGCCTTCACGTTCGTGTGGCGGGCCGGCCTCTCGGACATGCTCGGCGGCACCTCGCTGGCCGAGACGCTCTACGTCGAGGCCGCCCACGAGTCCGTGCGTGCCCCCCGCCCCTCTAGCTATAAAATCTGCGCCCCCACCCGATCCGGGCCGCTTCGAGAAATGGGATGTGAGGGCCGGTCCGGATCCGCCTGTCGCAGGCTCTGTTCCTGATCCCGGTGCACGGGGGTTTGATGGCGGTGCGACCCGCTCTTCCTCTCCATCTCGTTGGTCGCACCTAATCCGAGTACACTGCGCCAGGCCACCATCATCGTGATCGTCGGGGCGATTTTCGTGCAGTACCGGCCGATGGTGCGGCGGCTGCGGGACGAGACGCGGCGGACGCATCACATGCTGCAGCTCATTCCCGACGAGATCCTCGACAAGGTCGACTGCATCCGTGCCTACGTCGACCGCCACATGTCCGAGCTCGGCGACTAGTACTAGCGTGAGCTCGCGCGCCGCGGAAATTCTCGCACGACTTCTGCTTATCTTTCGCACACTCGCCTGCAATTGTCCAAATCTAGATCTGCTCATCAAGTCGCATGTACACTTGAGTTTTCTCGGCCTACTGTCACGATACTAGTACAAGTAGTGTATGACGTGCCATTCGACTCTAGATCTCGGCGAGCCGGGACGTAGCCTAGTAGATCAGCTGCAGATCTAGATAAGCTAGAATAAGCGAATAATCAACATAAGCAATCGGTATTTTAGATCTAGATATCGATCTAGACAGTCCGGCAGCACTTCTGGGTTAGCTATGTATACGTATAGACTTAACTAGAAAGCTTGCATCATCAAGTTGCATGCCATGATCATGCAACTTACGGTAGCATGATCATGCCATGATCAAGTTGCATGCCATGATCAAGTTGCATGACGGTACTACGGTAGTACGGTCATCATGGCATGTACCGTCACCCGGTACTAGGGCCGGTAGGTAAACCGTACAACCGTAGTACCGTGGTACGTATAAACGGTACATCACCGTACATGACCGTGCCACGGTTCGTGGACCGTGGTCTCTAAAAACAAAAACAAGTTAAAAATTCGCCGCAGTTAATTGGTCCGGTACGGCAATTTTGCAATTGGTCCGCAGACGAGAACGGCAGACTGGTCGACCGGGACTCGACCCGTCACGGTCCGACGGACCGGCGACGGTCCGCATTTCAGTCGGTTGGTCCGGTCGATTTTTATATATGCATAATATGTGTCACATCGACTCACATGCACTGCGGCAATGTCACAGTGTACATGTGTGGATTACCGTAGTACGTACTGTAAGTCGGGAAATATTTAGTATACTGGATCTTTATAGTACCAAAGTTTTTTGGCCTGAGTACTAAAGTTTTATCGTATAATAAACACGTGTTGCGGGAGGGGGGGTACATAGCATAGAGGCGTCGGCGAAGCCGTAGTTGCAGCGCGGGAGATGCATGCCGCCGAAGGGAGCGCAGAAGCGGGCAGCGTCGCTTCCGAGCTCGAGCGACGAGCGTCCATCCAGCCGCTCGGCCACGCCTTGGCCTGATGCGACCGCCGACTCGACGACGTACCAGAAGGCGAAGCCGCTCGACTCCGGCCAGCTGGTCACAGTGGTCGTCGTTCATGGGGCAGCTCGCCTCGCAGGCGGGCAAGGGCAAGGAGCCCGTGAAGCAGAAGCCCGTCGGTCGCGCCGCCGTGGCTGCTGCTGATCTCAGCTGCTGCTTTGCCGATCTCCGAGCCTGGAGGGCCCCACCTCTTCTCTGCTGGGGACGGCGATCACGTACGACAGGCGGCAGCGATCGTCCCCCATCACCGCCTACACTTACACTTTTGCAAGTGCGGAGCCAAGCTCTACCAGGGTTCACAACGGGATGGAACCACTCACAAACCCGGGCGCGTTGGCCACGGTGCAGCAGCGCATCTGCAAGCCGTGTGTCCCCTGGGCAAGCGAGCCTCTCGAACTGGACTCCGGGACGACCCAAGGCCGGCGACTAGCTAGACCATCGCCTACTCTTAGCTAGTCGACCGCGTCGGAAGGGCGCGTCGATCAGGACATTAGGACATGTGCCGTGGTGTTCTTAATGAGACGTCCACTTTTGCAAAAAAAAAAATGCTGCTTTGCCGATCTCCGTAGAGAGCTGCTCGCTGTACGTAACCGCGTCCTTGGTGGAGTGGTAGAGCGCCGCACTCTCCATTCTTGGGCCTCTGGGTTCGACTCCAGGCCGGCCGAAGCAATCCCGCTTCGAATCCCAGTGTGGTCGTTGGGGGGTTTGATGGTAACCCAACGCTGGGCGGACCCCATAGCCGCACCCAGTGGACCCGAAAGGCCGAAGGTGGGGGCGGTCCTGTGCGTTCCCATAAGAACACGCGCATAGGGAGAAGGCTGTGCGAGGAAGGGTAATTGCCCCAGTACGGCCCGGCCCGAGAGCCCCTAAGGGGAGCAAATTTTTTTTCTGCTCGCTGTACGTCTAGATCTGGTGCTTCCTGCCCTTGTCCGTCCGGCCGCGCTTCTGCACCGGCTCCTGCGGCGGCGCCGACGCAGCACGTAAGCGGCGCGCTGCGGCTCGCGGCAGACGCGAAGCACCTGCTCGTAAAAGTGGAACTGCTGCAGGGCGTACTCGTAGCTATATAGCTATAGGCGGCGAGCTCCAGACTCCCTCCCGCGCCGCCGACGAGAAGGGCGAACAGAAGCAGAAGGCGAACAAGGGCGTGCTCGAGGAGGAAGAGCAGGTGCTTGAGCAGTGGTATCCGCTCTGGAACGCGGACGAGATCTGAACTCTAGCTAGTTCTAGCGCTAGCTGTAGTGCTAGCGCTGTTCCTTGAAGTGCATAAGAGCTCGAAGTGCAGCTGTGCGTAGTGCCACGGTGCGGGGGGCCCGGGCGCCCCAGCAGACCCCCTCGCGATCGCGCGCGCCGCGCCCACCCCCTACTAAAGACCCCTACTAAAGCGCTCCGCGGCCAAGTCTTAATTATTTTCAGCCTACTAAACCAGCCAAACCCCGGCATTACTAATTATTTTGGGGTCTTAAATATTACCCGAATTACAGTATTTGTTTTTGGTGAATTACCGGCCACCGGTAATAGTGAGCTAATAGTCTACTCCAGAACTGTGGGGGTATATGCATGTACATGTGTTCCGTGTGGAAATGATACCCGTGTGGAAATCACTTTTCCACACCAGGCAGGCCGGCAGGCTGCACCCTTGTATGCATAGCAGTCTGACTTGACGGTTCAGATAACGATCCGCGATCTCCACAGGCTCGCTCTCAATCGGTGCGTCTGGCCTCGTGTTGTTTTGATCATCCATGTGTCCTGGTGTGCCGGCTGTGCCGCGGCCCATGAGTCACACGAGATCTGGCCAATGGGCGCGCACATCGATTCGATGTGCCGGCGCAAGCTGCCATGGGCCAGGCACGGCTAGCTAGCCTAGTAGCGCTCTAGCTAGGGCTAGCGCTAGCTAGCCGCGCGGGCTACTAGGCTAGCAGCCGCTAGCTAGCTGCAGCAGCGCTAGCCTCGAGCTCGGCGCAGTGCGCGAGCCCAGCTGCAGGGAGCGCTCGCAGCCCGGATCGAAGCAGCTACAGACCTAGCTAGGACAGCGCAGCAGGCTCGCTAGCTGGCGCGAGCCTCGCAGCGGCGCGCGTGCGCGCACGCGCGCGCGGCCCGGCGACGCGCGCGCCACGTATTCGCGCGTCCCTAGGCCGAGGCCTGGCCTGGCATGATGAACTGCGCATGCAGCCCAGGCCCGCAGCGCCGGCCCCAAACACCCCCCGCCGCCCCCCGGCATGCCCTGGGCCCCGGCACGCCCCGCGCGCCCCCGGCCCTGCACCCCACCAGCTGTGCGTGCAGCCCGCACTGCGGCAGCGCCGGCCGGGCCCCACCCACCCCTGCCGCGGGCCGCCGCCCGGCACGCCCGCGGCCCTGGGCCCCGGCCCGGCATGTCCCGCGGCCCCCCGGCCCTGCACCCCCGGCCCCCCATCCATATGCACCCCCGCCGCCGCCTGCCACGCCTGGGCGCTGGCCCCACCCATATGCATCCCCGCCGCCGCCCGGCACGTGTACGCCCTGGGCCCGGCACGCCCCCGGCCCCCCGGCCCCTGTCTTCCCGGGGCCCGGCCGTGGCGTGCCCTGCGGCCCCCGGCCCCGTCCCCCCCCAGGGCGGGCTGCTGCGCCAAGCGGGCCCGGGCCGGCCCGGCGAGGCCGCGACAGCATGCATTATACATGGATTCGCAATGTATAAGATGAGCTCGGGGCGCCGCGCGTGAGACACAAGGCCGGCCTCGACGGAGTGGGGGGGGGCACATGAGGGGATGGGCCCGCGGAACCGCGCCCGTTCTCCCCAGGGCGGGCCCCGCGCCTGCGACGGAGCACTGGGAAACAACATTTATTATACATGGATTCATAATGTATAAGATGAGCTCGGGGCGCCGCGCGTGAGACACAAGGCCGGCCTCGACGGAGTGGGGGGGGCACATGAGGGGATGGGCCCGCGGAACCGCACCCGTTCTCCCCAGGGCGGGCCCCGCGCCTGCGTCGGAGCACTGGGAAACAACATTTATTATACATGGATTCATAATGTACAAGATGAGCTGGGGGTGCCGCGCGTGAGACACAAGGCCGGCCTCGACGGAGTGGGGGGGGGGGCACATGAGGGGATGGGCCCGCGGAACCGCGCCCGTTCTCCCCAGGGCGGGCCCCGCGCCTGCGTCGGAGCACTGGGAAACAACATTTATTATACATGGATTCATAATCTATAAGATGAGCCGGGGTTCTCGGGCCCTAGGGGGATGGCAAGAGCGAGACCAGGGCACCATGTGCCATCCACATTAGTTTCTTTTCGAACTGAATATCTTTTGATGGAATTCAGATCTATTTAATCAAATTACATCACAAGAACGACAATGAAAAGGGCTTTCAGGATATATAAAAAGTTCGGGACTTGCAAAGTAACCTAACCCGTAAGAGCCCGCCGAAATGTCTGACAAGCTGTCAAACCTGACAACTGTGTGTCACCCAAATCTCAGAGTCTGTCATCGTGAAAACTGACCTCGGTGGGCGACTCCATTACCACTGAACAACATCATGTACATTGGTATATAAAGGCTTAAACAAGCCTCATATATCACTCACTCACTGGGCATCGCTTGTTGGAACGAGATCTCAGAAATAATTGCGGCCGTGCCCCAACGTGCCCCACCATAACCCGCCGCCGTGCCCCAACGTGCCCCGACGTGACCAATCATGCCCCACCGCCATGTCCCGATGTGCCCCGCCCCGCTATGTCGTGTTCTAGCGTGTCCCCTACGTGTCATTCCTGAGCGCGATCGCGCGCGGCGATGTACATGTGCCCGATGTGGTAATATTAATATTGCCACTCAAACATGTGGGGAACAAAGCAAATATAAGCTTCTCATGATCAAATCCACGTCTATATCTCAGCGACAAGCCACGGACCTGCAGCTGGGGCAGCGGCAGGCCTAGGGGCCCGGGACAGCCTACAGCCCTGGGCAGACAGGTCTATATGGGCCGGGGCTCGCCCTCAGCGGCCCATAGCCCATAGGACCGGGGCGGGATCGATATGAGGCGGGGGAGGGGGGGGGAGGGGAGGCGGCCGGGCAAGGGCCGAGGCGGGATCAATCTGGGCTGGCCATGGGAGGGGCGGGCGGGGGGTGCGGGGCGGCAGCCCCCCTAGGCCTGCGGATGGACGGGGGCCGCGGGCCGGGCCCGCCGGGCGCGCCACGGCGCCCAGGGCCGGGGCCTGCTGCCGGCCTGCTTTATCATGATCATGAGCACCTGGCGCCAGCGGGCTGCAGCTGCAGCTGGCCATGCAATAGTCAACACCGAGGGTGTAATAGGAATCCGACTCCCAGTGGCAGGGGCCGCCGGGCCGCGGGCGTGCCGGGCCCGGCCCATGGACAGTTGCAGGGCATGCATATGCCGGGGGCGGCGGGGGTGTTCGGGGGCGGCGGGGGGGGGGGGGGGGGGGGGGGCGGGGGGGGGGGGGGGGGGGGCGGCTGCGGGGCGCCCCAGGGGCCCGTGCCGGGGGCCTGGGATAGCGCTCGGGCTCGGGGCGGGTGCGCGGAGATCCAGACCCACAGCGGGCGCCGCTGAGCTGCAGCTGGGACGGCCAGCTGGCAGCTGCTGATCATGACCTAGGCTAGGCCTAGGGCCCGGGGCGCGTGCGCGCGCGGGCCGGGCCGGGGGGCGCGCGGGGCGTGCCGGGGCCCATGCATATGGCCAGGGCGTGCGGGGGGCGGTGGGGGTGGGTGGGGCCGGCGCCGGCCGGCGCTGCATGCGCAGGCTGTTCATGTATGCATATATATAGATGCGCAGCTGGTGGGGGGCCGGGGGCCGGTGGGGCCGCGGGACGTGCCGGAGCCCAGGGCCAGCGCTAGCTGCAGCTGCAGGGCATGCCGGGGGCGGCGGGGGGTTGGCGGGGCCGGCGCTGCAGACTGCATACGCAGCGTGGCGCCGCCCACCCCCCGCTGCAGACCCCTGCCCGCTGCATCCGCGCGCGCGCCACGAGGATCCGCTGCAAACCGGCGCGGATCCTCGTGGCGCGCGCGCCGCCGGGCCGCGCGCGTGCACCGTCGCGCGCGCGCGCGCACCCCTGATATGGATCCGCACGCCGCTGCGAGGCTCGCGCGAGCTAGCGAGCCTGCTGCGCTGTCCTATCTAGAGCGCCCGCGCTGCCTGTATACGTAGCTGCTTCCGGGCTGCGAGCGCTCCCTGGCTCGCGCACAGGGCCGAGCTCGAGGCTAGATAGCGGCTGCTAGCCCGCGCGGCTAGCTAGGAGCGCCCTAGCTAGAGCGCTACTAGGCTAGCTAGCCGTGCCTGGCCCATGGCAGCTTGCGCCGGCACATCGAATCGATGTGCGCGCCCATTGGCCAGATCTCGTGTGACTCATGGGCCGCGGCACAGCCGGCACACCAGGACACATGGATGATCAAAACAACACGAGGCCTGGTGTGGAAAAGTGATTTCCACACGGCGCTACGAGTTGGCGCCTAGGAAGAAAATTTCCTGGCCATGGGCGAAACTGGCAGATCTTGCCCTTATGTAAATTAGCTACCTGGAAGGTTCTAGTAGCCTCCTGGTATAGTCCTAGTAACTGCCGGCTAGTAACTGCCAACAGCAGCTTTTATATAGCATGCGAAATATACCGGCACGTGCCCAATCAGAAAACACTGGCATTTTCAAGTCGAATTAGTACGGGGACCTCGACAGCCCCAGCGCTGTACTAATTTGACTTGGAAGGTGGCCCCAGTCTAAAACTCGGCCGAGTTCAAGTCAATCGACTTGACTCGGAAAAAGGTTTGTATGGCGGAAATCGCGCCATAGAGCCATAACTCGTAGCGCGGGTATCATTTCCACACGGAACACATGTACAGGCAAGGTAGCCTTAGGAAGCCTAAGGTAGGGCATGATCGATCGAAATTGTGGATCGGGCGGGATTCGATAGCGTGATTCGAATTCTCATCGCAGGGCGATTCGAACACGGGAGGCATGAAATGGACAGCGCGACGTCGGACAGTGTTGACACCCGGGACCCTGACACGGCCGCGGTGACACTGTGACACCCCGCCGGCGCCGGGCCCGCGGCCCGCTGATCGATATCGCCGAGTCGCGACGACCTCGACGTCGACTCGAATTCAAAACATGCACACTGGAACTCTCGATCCCGGTTGGTCCGCTGGTCCGGGAAACATTAATTTTAAGAGCTCAGGCTGCAGCTGGGGTACTTCGATCATCTCTGTCAGTCAGCGAGCTCGATCGATATCGCGAGACGGCCGCTACCTACTAGGATATATATATATATATAAATAGTACCGTAGTACAGTAGTACCGTAGAACGCCCGGCGCCCGGCCCGGCCCGGCGGCGCCCGGCGAGTCGCCGCCGACTCGGCTAACTTAGTAATATAACGTTAACTCTGCGCATGCATGCATGACGTCGACTCCGATCCGCCGTAACAGCTCCGAGTCCAGGCCTTCGAATTCGGTTAGCCTTAGTGGAGGCGACGACCGTCGGACTCCGAGTCCCGCGCTGACTCGCCGACGCGACCGTCGAAGACGTCGACCTTCGGATTCCGGGACAGCCTGGGACGTCGACAGGCCTAGCTAGACCGAGGCGCCGCGCGGCGCGCGCAGCATATGCATGCATATTGCAGCAGCAATCCAGCTTAGGATGCTCGACTCGGCGATGATCATAGGATCATCGGATGCACATATATTTATATATAGCTATAGCAAGCGACGTTCCAGCTAGCGCTCGAAGTTCAGCGGACTCCGGGAGCACCTAGCTATAGCCGCGGCTGCCCTTGCAATTGGCAGAACTAGTGATGAGCTGCCAGGCTGACAACATCCCGACTCGGCGAGCTAAAAGGCCTGCTGCAGCTGGCTAGCACAATAGAACTTCAATCTCAAGCCGGTGTACATGTCGTGCATGCGCAGCTGCTCATGATCATGATCATCCCGTCGAAGTCTGGACACATGGCTCGCGTGAATACGCGGGGCCGTATCTGGCGAGCGCGTTTCCTCCTGTTCATCCACGTCGTTGCTCTGCAGCTAGCCCTGGGTGCGGCAAACGCCGTTCAATACGACGCCGTGACGAGCGGCCAACGAGCAGCAAAGGACCCCACACCCTCAACCTCGGCGGGTGCATATAGCAGCTGCATGCGCAGTGATCCCACTGCCTGACTATATATGATCATGATCATGATACGCTCAAATAATAATCTTGAACTCCCCAGGCTCTTCCCCACAACGGAACCTACCTTCGGTCGACGGCTAGAGGGCATTTACCGGTTCTGCGTGGACCTAATCAACAATAGAACGGACATTCTCCCCCGACACCGCCTCATCCCAAAAGTGTACGACACGGGTGCGCACGCATGCGCACTGCATGCCGGCCAGCGCTTTGCTCGACTTAAGATTGCAAGAAACGACGACACACGCACCTATATATTGCTTTGCACACCTCTTTGATTTGGGTTCGCCACTGTTCCTTGGAAGATCACTAATTGCGAAGCAGACTTCGACAACTCGCAGGCGGCCCAGGCTGCTATGCTGCTTCTCTCAACGAGCCCCATCGCGACAATCGGCCCAGTGACGTCGCGGACGGCGAAGCCTGCGGCCAGTGTCTTGGGGAAGTACGAAGTTACGGCCGTCTCTCCCTCAGCGACCGACCCAGATCTCTCAGAGAAGGTTTGCAAACCTGTGGCCAGTGCTGCAGCGTGCTCACGTTTCTTGAATGACGTTCCGGGCCGGGGGTCGCTGTAGAGCCAGTATAAATTCTTCGCAAGGACTGCGCCGTCGGAGTGCGTATAGATCTTTTGTTTTCTTTTTCCATCTACGGCTAGCGCTTGCATTTCGCTGCGGAAATCAAACGCGTATGCGACGCTGACTCGAGCTCGCGGGCAGCACGCTGCAGGGGCGCGCGCTGGCCCGCCTCGTGCTCGCCCTCGGCTGGAGAGCCGTGGGCCTCCTCAGCGCCGACGAGGCTTACGGTTCGCCCCGAGCGCGAGCGCTCATATAGCTGATCATGATCATAGTATGAGCGCGCGATGCTAACAACGAACCAATCTCACAGGTCAGAACCTCGCGAAGGTGTTCCAAGAGGAGGCGCAGGTGCGCTTTTCCATCGATTTTGTGTAAATCCGCAAATCGTTCGGAACCGGCACCGGTCCCGCAGCTCATCGGTTTGCGCGTCCTGGCCTGGGCCTCTTTCTCGCCTAGTACGTCTGTTTTGAATCCAGTTTTTGATTCGATTTCTTATTTCTCGTCCGGGCATCATGATGACGTTCCTCCGCAGGCGACGCAGAAGTTGTGAGCCCATTGTCAACGCTGAAGAGCGCCGGGGCGCGCGTCATCTGCGTGTTCTACGCACAGGCGCGACAATTTTCTGCCAAACACCATAAGCACTATTGCGGAGACCGCGTTTTGAGCTTCTGAGTTGCCTAACGCAGGCGTACCACAAGGTCTTCACGAGCGCACAGAAAATGGGCATGATAGGTGGGCGTAGCTTATGCATGCTTTGCACTGTTTTCTCATTCAGTTGCAAGTGTCTTCTCGAGCTCCGTTTTCCCTAATTCAACGTGCCCAACAGGCCCGGACTATGTATTTCTGGGGGGGGATACGCTGACGACGGGGTTCCCTTTGGATGAAATTGTAAGCTTAAGCTTATCGCCGAGCGTCAGAAATGAGCTAGTCAGAAACTGATTGCTCTCACAGGGGGACATAGTCGAGGGTACCCTAGGTCTTCAGCCCGACAGCGCGATTGTGCGCATATTTCGATCGATATATCCGCGCGATTGCTTTCCTCGCTCACTTTTGCGAGGAGGATGCTGCGCCGGCGCGTACGTTCATCGAGGCGTTCAAGAGGCAGAGCTCGGCCGCGTACTACGGAGCAGGCGAGGTCATCTCCGACCCCTACTTCCTCTTCACAGCCGGTGCAGCACCCGCGCCCGGCCTGGCGCGCCCTTCCCTTGGCTGCAGTTCCCTGAAGCTGTTGTTGCAGACGCGGTAAACGGTGCAGCACCTCCTCCGGATCCCCGTGCCCCCGGCCCCTTCGCGGCATTCCTGACATGCATATATGCCGCAGTCATCGCCAACGCGCTGCACACGCTCATCGAACGGGGCGTCGCCCTGAACTCGAGCTACTCGCGGCCCGGCGAGCTCTTCAGCGTGAATCCATTCGGCAAGCAGGTTCTGGAGGCGGTACTTGAACAGAAGGTCGCCGGAATCACGGGTCTGGTGGAGCTCGACAAGAACGGCGACCGGCTCGGAAACTTTGTGCTCGTGAACTACGTCAACAGCGTGTGGAAGCCGGTCTGCCACCAGCTCATGCATATACAGATACAACATAACAGATACATAACGCATATCTTCGAGGATCTTTCTTATCTTGTAGCGCGCGGCTTTTAGGTCGGCAAGCTCGACAACACAGGCGTCCTGACGCTGCTTCCTGCACACGTGGCTACGATCAAATGGCCCGGACCCAAGAAGCCCTTTGACGGATCATGCGTTGCGGGACAGGCCCCCAATCAGAAGGGCCTCTGCGAACCTTGCGACAGCGGCTCCTTTGCGCGGGTCGGGTTTGCCACCTGCGAACCTTGTGCGTGCTGTAATGCGGCTCTTATCTAGTATGCACTTGAGCGCGTTTCGCAACTACTAATCATGATCATGATCGTGATCCCGCCCGCAAACAGGCCCACCGGGCTCTTTCGCGGGCGTGAGCGGGAGCGACCGCTGTATTCCTTGCGCGCCTGGAACCGCAGCCGCGAGCATTGGCTCTGCGGTTTGCAAGCCATGTGCGTAGACCTTTTTCCTGCTGCTGCAGGATCCTTAAGAGTGCGCATGCGCTCACGCTTTTCCAGGCGAGCCGGGATTTTTCGCATCCCAAGTCAACTCCACATCATGCACGCCATGCCCAAGGGTTTGTATGACGCTACTGGCTGCATACTTTTCGTTGTTAAAGGTTTCGAGGCTGAAAGTTGCACGGCTCGGGCAGGGATCTTGGGAAAACCGTGTTGGCAGCGTGGCCTGCACTCCGGCGGACTACACGGAATTCGTTTCAGAGGAGGCAGCAAGCAAGGTCGGAATTCTCATTCGTAGCGCTTCGATCCGCTCCAACTACGTCGACTGCGCAGGCTGCCAAATGCCCTGAGAACTCCCTCGCAAACCGCGTTGGCAGCAGCAACATCTCGGAATGCATGTGCTCTACGGGCTACTACAGCACTGAGCTGCTCGACGGCCGAGCTTACTCCGAGTGCAAAAGGTGTCCTTTTCCTGGGGGCATCTGCAGGGGCGGTCCAGCTCTCCTCGTCGAGCCGGATTACTACCGACTTCCCTGGTCCTATTCCACCCTGGTGAAGTGTGAGCACAGCGGCTGCGCGGGCGGAAACGCGACCGGACACGCCAACCAGTGTCGAGACGGCTTCCTCGGCACTCTCTGCTCCACCTGCGACGTTCGTTTGTTTCATGATCGATATCTTCGCAATCTCGTTCGCGTTTTTAATTAAAGGCTCTTTAGTTCGGCTACGGGTCGATCGGCGGAGGCGGAGAGGCCACGAGCTGCGTGCGATGCGCAAATCCTGACGTGCGTCTGCTGTGCGATGGCAGCTGCAGCTGCAGTCGCGAAACGCATTTGTGCGGATCCTGATGTTGGATGCTGGCGCACATGCGATTGCAGATTTCCGCCGCGATTGTCTTTTTCAGTGTAGTTCTTATTATCGTGGCCGCTGGCGTAATGTCGTGGTTTGCAATTCGATCTGCCTTTACGTGAGTGACTGCCATTTACATGTCGACGTCCCCAGTGGGCCGACCTGACATGGATTCCGTTCGCAGTACTTCCTCTCAAGTTTCCGTCATCCTCCGCATCCTTATCAACCACCTTCAGTGCCCTATATTTTATTCGACGTGCTGCAATTGCACGGGCGCGCGGTGTTCTGAAGCTTTTGCGCATGCCTCCCTCAGATTCAATAGCTTCGTGCAATCAATCCCGCTTCGGTGGCCAGAGGTGATCGCCCGCATCCTCCGCATCGGCGGCTCCGCAAACAGTCCGTTCACGTCGACATTCCGCATACTTAGCGTCTCGACTACAAGCCTCTGAGCGGACGTCGCGTGTCCGCAGATCCCATGGACGCATTCATCTCAATCGACTGCATCATGGCCGAGCGGCCGGTGAGGCACTGTTAGACGCGGTCTCGATCGTGAATTCAAACGGGTTGATCATACTTGTGATTTAACACGCAGTACCAACGCGAGCTGGTGTACTTTTACAAAGGTTCGCGTACTTTCACGAGTATGATAATGAGTTCAGTTGATCACATCTTAAAGCCGAACTAAGAAGCCCGCACGTGAATCAGCTGCGGGATATCTCTTTCTGCCTCTCCTTGCCATCAGTCTGGTGCGGCAATCCGCCATATAGCTACGTAGCTAGACCTGCTTGCGTTCGAAGCTGAAGTGCTTATATCTTTTCATTTTTGAAGCCTGTGGTTGCCGTGTCGATCATGGCCTGGTTTTCAGTCTTCCGTGCACGACGGGAAGCTCGGCGTTCAAGTTGTGACCTGAGCCAGTGCGCGCAATCGCCCGTATTCTTGTGTTCGAATTCGAGCTGTGATGCCTCCCGCCCGCCCAGGGGTACCGGCACCCCTGGTCCCAAGTCAAACTCAATGAAGCCGCTGAATTCGATGCATTCAAAAGTCAGTCCCGCGGCATCGGTATCAGACCACACAGTTGCAGCATGCGCAGATCTAGACGACGCCAGCTTAAGACAAGACGGCCCCACGAACATTGCCCGGAAGCGCCGGCTGGAGGTGCCCTCTACTTCACCTATCGTTTTTGTATGGGTCCACCTATCTATATATATATATATCTAGATTTATGCTTGTTTCCGGGTATAAATATTTCAATTTGCATCCGGACACAAAAATTTAGTCGCCTTCGCAGCGGTCTGACAGCACATTGTCTTTGATTGCGAGGCGGGTTTCGCAAACGGTGTGGCCACATCGCGAAGTGTGAGTCCTGTTTACATTCAATGCCAGCAATAGCTGTGGCGCTATTCGTTTGTTACATTTTCAGCGTCGCCCTGCAGCTGGATGCAGTCATTGAGACACGCACACTCGGCTCGCAGGAATTCGAGTTCGACCTTCACGGCCCTCCGACAGCCTAGCCTTGTCGGCATCATCTCTCCTTCTCAACGCTTCGAGCCTTCGTGGCCTGATTATTACGTCGTCATAACGATGGTCTCTATTTTCCTGGTGATCACGTGCATGGTTTCCGTCCTCTTGCTGGCATTTTTTGCGGCTCTCATTATCACTACAACCGTTGACGTGCACATCTCATGCTGCGTGCACGTGCACGTAGGTCTTTCCGATGGTCGCGGCCAAGGCACTGGACATCTTCCGCTGCAAGACCCTGTCCGGCGATGGATTAACCAAGTCCTTCGTTCGTAGCAGCATGAATATCCTGGTGAGGCCTGGCCGGACGAATTAGAATTCGAGGCTGTGCATGTCACGCATGTGATCATCTATGCGCGCACAGTGCTTCTCGGACGAGCACAAGAGCTGGCTTGCGTCAGTGGGAGCGCCGGGCGTCATTCTCATTGTTGTCGGCGTCCCCGTTACTGCGTCCGCTGTTGTCGTTGCCGGGCGCAAGGAGCGCTACAGGAATCCAACTTTCGCGTTCCGCTTTGGGTCAGCGAGTTTGAACTCGATCGCGAGTCGAATTAACGAAGGCAAACTTCGACAACAGGTTCTTGCTTCAAGGGTATCAGTCACGATTCTATGGATGGGAAGTGGTGCAGATTTGGCGGAAGGTTTGCGATGACGGGCCGGCGCCCTTCTTATATATCACAACAGCAATTTAAGCGATGGTCGCCTGCTTCCAACGTTAGAGGTTTACGCGCCTGTTTGGCTCAGATTGTCGTAATTGTGGCGTCGGTTTTCTTGGCAGACTCTCCTGACGAACTGGTGCGTATATACTTCAGCATTATGAACATGATCAGATCGCACATGCTGCTCCCCAGTCATGCATGCGCATGCGTTCATTCAAGCACTGATAAACGGCTTGCAGGCCCTCGTCGCTTTGGCATTCTTCATTGTCAACGCTTACGTCGATCTCTACGTTCGGCCGTTCCGCGTGCGCATGCGCGTCGCATCATAAAATTAGTCGATCAAAACTCCAACAGGATGCCGTTCTGAACACGATCAACCTGACATCGTGGGCCGTAAACCTCCTCACCATCTACTGTGGCTTAGGTAAGAGTTTACCATCTATTGCTTTCATCGCTGTTTCATACTTACTATTATAATACCGCTTAGTTTACCGCAACATTTCGTCCGCTTCAGACTCGGCGGTTCGTCTATGATCTGAAGGCCCCACTCCAGTCCCCGTCTTGTACATGTGCCTGCGGCCGCGCGAACTTACTTCCTTTCTTCTAGACGATGACGGTTACTGTTTTGGTCGCGCTGGCCAACATTGCCTTTCTCGCGCAAGTGGCGGCCACGCTTTTCCGGGCCGTCATCATTCTTGCCCTCCAAAAGGTTGCGTTGATTTGTTTAAATATATAAACCTCTAGCTATATATATTCGAGAACTTCAATTTTATTTGCGAATGTTCAACGAAGCGTTTTAATTTTATTCTGTTAACTGTCAGGCCGTGATTATGATCATGATCATGACTTGTGCGCCCGCAGATTCCTTTCTTCCGAAGGAACTCCGCACACAAGGCCAACATATACAGGATGCTGAGGCGAGTCGTCGCGTCGCCGAGGTGCTTCGAACGCTACCGACGCCGATCCTCGCAGGCACAAGAGCTCTGCGGGGACGGATCGGGAGTACGCGATGGCTGCGGCCGCGACGGCCGCCGCGGCAGCTGCAGCGCTCGCGGCGGGTCCGCGGCGGCCCTCGATGGTTCCCATCGCGAGCGCGTCGACTGTCGACGGAGAGGAGGAGCCTCCAGCGGCCGCGGCCAGCAGCGCACCCTCTGGACAGCTGCAGCTTCCAGTGGTGGCGCAGAGGCCCAAATCGCCAACACTGCTCGACATGTTTCACACGGCCGAAGAAGCCAGTGCTGCCCACGTGCACGCAAGCCGGGGGCCGGATCATTTGCCCCCCAAACGCCCCGGGCAGCGCGGCCGCGCTCAGGCGGTCGGGGGCGGCCGTCGCGCGCGGCAGCCGGACCCTGTCGCTAACACCGAGAGCGAACGCGAACTCGAGAGCGGCGGCTCAAGAGAGGTGATCGCCCGCCCCCCTTCCCCGGATCCGGATCCTTCGCTGCCTAGATCTGCCTCCACATCCGGCGCTGGCGTCGTCGGTGTCGCCCCGTTAACGTTGTCGGCGCAGATGCCGGTCATCGATCTCGTCCCGCCGCTGGCGCCGGCCTCGGAGGGGCCCGAGGCGCCGGCCTCGCGATCGCGGTCGGTGGTCGACGACGACGCGTACGAGTCGTCGAGTGAGCGCGAGGAGCGTGACGGCCCCCGACAGCGGGACGCAGGCGGTCACGCCATCACCGGCAGCGGCAGCCTGCCGCATGCATATGGGCCTACGGCGGGCGATCGGTCAGAGATCGCCGCCCGCTCGAGATATGAACCTGCACCTCCAGCGAATTCGAATGTGCGTGTCCACATTGCCGACGAAGGACGGGGTCAGCCGATGGGCCTTCCATATGCATACCCTGCCATGCAGATCGAGGTCCGCCGTCCACCTATCGATTGCAGCGCTAGCCTGCCTCCGCGATATTGAGTTTCGCGCGCGGTGCCACTGCAGGTGGAAGGCGCAGGCGGCCGGGTCAACGTGTTTGTGCCTCTCGACCTTCGGGCGACGATGGGCCCCTATCCGTACGCGGACGCCGGTGCCGCCGGCGCCCGAGGGAGGCTGCCCCTGCGACCTTCCGGATCTCGCGCGGGCTCTCGTTCTCTTTCGGGGTTCTACTCTTTCGAGGACGAGGCCGACGCGCGAGACGCGCGCGCCAGCGCTGAGCTCGAGCTCCCGGGATCCACGGGCCTCGCGATCGGCCCAGGGGCGCAGTACGCCCTGCAACTTCCGCCCGAGGAAGCGTGATGAGAATCGTTTCATGACCAATTGCAATAGATTCTGCCCTCGCGGGGCGCCGCCGGAGTCGAGAAGAAATTGAGAAACAGCAGGCCTAGCTATAGATAGATGAGACCAAGATCTAGATCTAGCGCTAGCTAGAGCTCCAGCTCGTATCTATGATCATGACTAGTACTGCTTAGAATTCGCTTCGAATTCACTGCTAGTACTGCTAGTCACTGAGTACTGATCATGACCGTCGGACCGGACGCACTCATGATCAACTATCGACGTTTCTAGACTTCGACATCTGCGTATACGTATACAGCTGAATGCGCAGTCTATAGCATGATCGTGATGGCATGCTGTCGACGTTGTTTTAACTAGTGGCCCGGCCGCGTTTTGGCGCGCGTGCCACTAGGACTCTTTCATTAGATCCCGGCTCCCCCCTTGCACCCCCGGCGCGACAATCGCGGCCGGGCCACCAGTTTATGATCATTTCGGACTCGTGATCATGATTAGTGTAGATGCGTTTGCGCGTGCTTTGTTGTCTTCGAACAACACAATATTATAATTCATGGGGCAATTGCAAGCGGTGGATCAAGCCGCTTGTCACTGAGTCATGAGCCTTAAGCCTGGAGCAATATCGATACCGGCCGAGATGACGGAGTCCGCGCCCAGGGGGCCGGGCCCGCTGCAATCGCAAACTGCTTCGGCTTTCTCGTCGCTTTTCGCAGGACGCCATCGTGATCGCGATCACTCCGGGGTCCCGCTGGCCGACGACGACGTCCGCTCCGCCTCCCCACTTGCAACCTCCTGTGCCCATGGCAATCTGCATGTGCCCGCCAAGTTCTCAACTCGTGATCATCGTTCCTCCGACTCTCTGCCACATTCCACTTCGCACATGTCGACCCCACACGGCATCCTCAAGTGCAAGGGCTACAGGGGGGGGGGGAGGGAGGGGGAGGGAGTGAGTACGAATACAGCAGAGCCTTTCAAAAAAAGAATCTGTGGTGGATCCGGATGCGCTCATAGCTTACAAACAAGGAAACGAGTCGTTACGTGTGCACGGGCGTTGGATGCACGTGGCCGCAGCCGACGTCGCCAGGGGACGGGGGCGACTCGGGCGAGTCGACGTCGAGCGAGGGGGCGGGGCGGGGGCCGGCGAGGGCGGCGCAGCAGGCGGCGGCCGCCTCTGAGACGGCCAGCACGCGGGGGTGGTCGGGGGGGAAGAGGGCCCTGAAGCGCCCGTACTCCTGCCGCCGGCTCGGGGGCGGGCCGAGGCGGGCCGAGGCGGGGTGAGGCGGGGCGGCGCGGCGCGCACCGAGGCGGCCTGGGCGAGGGCGGCGAGGGCCTTGCCGGCCTCGCCGGCGGCGGCGTAGGCGCGCCGAGGGCGAAGAGGAGGTGCCCGAGCAGCGGCGTCCGGTTGTCCCAGTCCACCAGCAGGTGGATCGAGACGGCGACGCGGATGCCGTGCGCCAGCGTCGCCGGGTCCGCCCTGCGCCGCAGTCGCGGGGCGGCCCGGGGGCGGAGGCCGCGGCGGGGGCGGGGCGGGCGCACTGCTTGTAGTTGGAGCGGATGGCGGCCACGACGTCGGAGATGGGGCAGGCGCCGACGGCGGGGTGCGCGACGACGACCTCGACCGCGCGGCGGTAGGCCCGCACCGCCTCGCCCATGCGTCCGGCGTGGAGGAAGCCCATCGCCGCCACGAACCAGCTCGCGCACACTGGCACGCTCGCCTCGGGCGTGCACATGTTCTGCCCGGCCCCGTCGCCGGGGCGGGGCGGGGGCGGGGCGGGGGCGGCGGGGGCGGCGGGCGCACGGAGCCGATGTCGCGCACGGCTTCGCCGTGCTTCTGGAGCAGCTCGTCCATCTGCGCGGCGCGGGGAGCCCCCCCGTCAGACGTCCCCCAGCCCCGCCCCGAACCGCGCCCCGCCCCCGCGGCCCCTGAAACGCGCGCCGCCCGGGCTCCCCTGCTCACCATCTTGAGGTCTCCCTGTTTCGCGGTGACGTGTACTGCGCGCGAGGCGGCGAAGCGCATGAGCGGGGGAAGGAACGGCGGGCGAGGGCCGCTGCGGGGCGCACTCAGGGCCTCGAGGCTCCCGAGGTGTACTGCCGTGTCCTCCGGATCGGACGATCCCTCGTACCTGCGCCGGCCCCGGCCCCCGGCCTCCGTCACCCCCGGCGCGGGGCTCGGCCCTCGCAGTGGGGCGCCGGGGCGGGGCACCAGTACAACATGCTGGCGAGCTGCGGGGCGGGTGAGAGGGGGCGGGGGCCGGGGCGGGGCGGGGGACCTTGAAGGCGTCGGGGAGGGCGTCGAGGCGGGCGAGGGCGGAGGTGAGGAAGAGGAGGGCCCGCGCCTCCGCCCGCGACGGGCTCAGTCCGTGCCGCCGCAGCACCGCCCACCTGCCGCCGCCCCCCGCCGCCCGCCCGCCCCGTGAGGCGGCCGCGCGAGGGGCGGGGCGGGGCGCGGGGCGGGGCGCACGCGTCGAACAGGGTGTCGACGGCCGCCTCGTTCTCGTGGAGCTGGAGGCGCGTGTAGGCGAAGCGCAGGAGCGCCTCGGCGTAGGCCGCCGGCTCCTCCTGCTGCCGCCCGTGCAGCGCCCGCGCCGCCAGCCGCGCCAGCTGCCGCCCGTCTCCCGTCGGCGGCCGGCGCCCGGCGGCGCGCGCTGCGGGGCGCACCGAGAGGAAGTGGCGGAGGGGCGGGACGACGAGGTCCTCCACCGACGAGCGGTGCTGGGGCCCGAGGCCTCCGCCAGCCGCCAGCACCGCTCGCACGCCTCCAGCAGCAGCGCCCCGCTCCCGCGCTCCCCCGCCGCTGCCGCAATCCTGCGCCGACCGCCTCGGGGGGGCGGCGGGGGCCGGGGCGGCGCCGGGGCGGCGCGCCCGCGGGCGGCGGCGCGGACGAGGGCGGCGAAGATGGCGCGCTCGGGGCCGACGGAGCCGGAGGCGGCGCGCAGGCGCACGAGGGCAGCGCCCAGCTCCGCCCGCCCGCCGCCGTCCCGATGTACCGCGAGGCGAGCAGCTCGGCGCTCCCTGCCCGCCGCCCCCGCGTCGAGCCCGGCCGGCGGGCGGCGGGGAGCGGGGCGGACCGAGCAGCTCTGTCAGGCGGGAGGAGGCGAGGGGGCTCGGGCCGGGGAGCGCTTCGAGGGCGGCGACCGCCTGCGGGGCCCCGCGCGCGCGCGTGAGTCGACGCGGCGCCGGCGCGCCCGGCCGGCGGGAGCGGGCGCGCGGGCCTCGGCGACGGAGGCCTCGAAGGCGGGGCCGGCGGGGGGCATCTCCTCGTCAGGGGACCCCAGAGGCTCGGGCCCCAGCAGCGCCTCGTCCGCCGGGTCGCTGGCCGGCGGGGCGAGCGAGACGGGCGCCGAGCGCGCCCCGTCGCCCTGCGCGCAGTCGATGCGCCGTAGGAGCACCTCGGCCCCTCCAGGGCCTCGCTGCTGCCGCGCGCCCGCCGCGGGGCCGGCTCGGCGGGGCCCCCGGGGGCGCGGCCGCCTCCGGGCCCCCCTCGTCGCTCTCGAAAGCGGCGGCGGGGCGGGGCCGGCGCAGAGGCGGCGGGTCTCGAGGAAGAGGGCCTCGAGGGCGGAGATGATCGCCCGGTCCATGAACTGCATCGGCCTGCGCGGCGCCGGCGACGAGCCCGGCGCCTGCGGGCTCCCTCCGAGCCCAGCGACGCCGGCGACCCGGCCTCGCCGGCCCCGCCCCCGCCCTCTCCGCCGACTCCGAGGCGATGACGAGGAGCGAGAAGACGTCGCTGATGTCCCCGCCCGCCGCGGCCGCCGCGGCCGCCGCCGGCGGCGCGGCCGCCGCGGGAGGGAGGAAGGCCTCGGGGGCGACGCGGGGGGCGTGGGCCCGCCGCTGAGAGGGGGCGAGCGGGAGGAGAGGACGCGGCGGGCGCGGGGCGGGGCCGGGCAGCGGAGGGCGGGGGCCGGGGGTACAGGGAGCAGTCGGCGGGGAGGAGGGCGGGGTGGGGCGCGGAGGCGGGGGCGGGGAGGGGCCGGGCGGGGGCGGGGGCCCTGTTGAAGGTGGCGACGTGGAGGGGGCGGGCGAGGGCGGGCCCCGAGCCGTCCGCGTACTCCGCCCGCAGCTCGTAGCGCGCCGCCCGCACCCCCTGCGTGCTGCTCCCCAGCCTGCGCGCGCCCCGCCCTCAGCCCCCGCCAGCGCCCCGGCCGCCAGCGGGCGGGCCGGCGCGCCCGAACGAGTCCTCAGTGATGCCGCCGGGCCCGAACCGCAGCTCCACGCTCTCCGCCGGCGCGCCCCGCGGCTCCTGCCGGGGCGCCCGCGCCCGCTCTCCCCCCGCGACCGGCCCCAGGCGGGGGGGGGGGAGGGCAAGGGCAGGGCGCACCCCTCGCCTCGCGCTCGAGCAGAACGAAAGCAGCTGCGGCGCGATGCTCCGCTCGGGCGGGGCGGGGCGCGCAGCGGGGGGCGGGAGCGGACCCGGGGTTTCGCGGCGGCGAGCTGCGCCTGCGTCGGGCGCGCCGCCTTCTCTCCGCCAGCCGCCTCCTCTGCGATCGAAGCACGCGCCCCGTGAGGGCCCGGGAGGCGAGGGGGGGGGGGGGGGGGGCTGCCTTGCTCTTCGACGAGCACGAGGGATGCGGTGAGGAGGAAGGGGGCGCCGACGCGCGCCGCCGCCGGGGGCACGCCGAGGCTGCGGCGCCTCAGGGGGGAGGCGGGGCGGGGAGGCGGGGGCGGGGAGGAGGACCGGTAGCGGCGGGCGACGAGGAGGCGGAAGGTGGGAGGGAGGGGCCCCTCCGGGGGCCCGACAGGCTCCACCACCTCCCACACTTCCTGCCCCCCCCGTCGCCTCATCGTCGCGGGCGCGGGCGGCGCGCGGCGACGGGCCGGCGCACCCCGTTCGAGCTCGTCACCCAGCGGGGCAGGCCGATCCCGCCAGGCGCCCCGTCCACGTCGCGGCTGCGGGGGCCCCGGCGGGCGCGAGGCCGTGAGCGGACCTGGCTGGGGCGCGGGGGGGCGGGTGGGCGGGCACGGGGCGGGCAGCGCGGGGGCGGCCTTGGATCGCTTGAGACAGCGGTAGATGGCGAAGGACGCATGCGGCGGCAGCAGCTGAGCCTCCTACGGTCCCCCGTCGAGCCCGAATAAGCGGAGGGCGGGAGGGGGAGGCGGGAGGGACGCGGATCCCCTGCTCCAGCATCGTTCGCGCGCGCACCAGCGCCGACGAAGTCGCCCACGAAGGCGGCAGCTGCAGCGCTAGCGCGCCCTCGAATTCTTCGCTCGCGCAAACGGAAACGGGACTCCAACTCGGCGACTGCATCGGCGACTGCATGTCTGCGGCCGTCCAGGCGCGCGCCCCTGCAGCGGAGCGCGGATCCGGAGATCAGTTGTCGATGCCGCAGCAGCCGCGAGCCGGGGGTTTCCTGCTACACTGCCCTACCGAACGACAAGCTTAACTGACCAGGTGAAGGTTTGACGTTCGGTTCCAGGAGCTCGTGAGCTGGGGGACCGCGGCGGTTAGAAGACGCCAGTCCGGACTCCGGAGCTCAGGGACCGTCGGACGCCGCCGTCACGCCGGTGAAGGCGGCGTGCGCGCGTGACCCGCAATTGCAGAGATGGGAGACTCGGCGGCCGGCCGCCGGCGGCCGCCGGCGCCGCTCGGCCCGACTCAGGGCCTGCAGGCTACAGGATGCAGCGGCGGCGTGGGCGATCGATGGTCCGAGTCGGCGACTCGGCGTACTACCGTACTACGGTTGCAACGCACTCTCATACACGTACTACCGGTGTAATACAGCAAAGCGTAAGAGTAATCTGTTTTCTTCGAGCGAGACCGCCCGGACTCGCCGTACGCGTGGAGTGCGGAAGGCGCCGGAAGCTCGAAGGCAGCGGGAGGCGCCGTGAGCTGCGTCAGCCTGCGTGACGCTTTCCCGGCCCCGCGTACCCCCCCTTCGGTTGGCATTTGCATATATATTACAATATATACTGAGTCACGTTCGTACGCGTATACCCCCTTCGGTAGGCGATGATCCGGTCGTCGGCGCCCGGCGGGTGCCTTGGGGCGTGCTTCTGCGCGCCGGTTCAGCCATCTCCGTCGTCTCAACGCTGGCCCGACGCCACGCGCAGCGCCCCGCACGTGACGGCGTCTGTGCGAGCACCAGTCGACCGCACGCCCGAGCGCGCGGCGCCGCAGCCCCCATCGCGGGCGGAGAGCAGCGCGGATGCGGCGCGGCGGTCCTTCGCCGGCTCCGCGGCAGCCCTGGCGGCTGCACTGGTTGTAGCTAGCTCATTCGCGGGAGGTCTGGCCGCCTCCGCGGCCGAGGAGCTGTCCTCCGGGGCATTCAACGAGACGCGCGAGAACTACATGAACCGGTGCCCCCGCCCGCCGTGCCGAGTGGCTCCGCGCGGCTGACCACGTGCCGACAGGGCCGAGAAGCAGCGGCAGCTGAGGCAGAAGCCGCCGGCCGACCAGAAGAAGAACTTGAAGTGCGTCGACCAGTGCCTGTGGTGCGCCGCCGCGCCGCGCTGCGCCGCGCTACGCCCCCCCTACTGAGCGCGCGGGGCGCAGGGCGTGCACGCGGCTGGACGAGCTGCAGGGCGGGTCCCCGCGCACGCCGGTCGCCCTGAAGAGCGGCTACCGCAGCCGGCAGTATTGCCTCCTCCGGTCCGCCCCGCGCCCTCGGCCGGCGCCCTCGGGGGCGGCGGGGCGCGAGCGGGGGCGGCAGGTGCCAGGAGGGCTGCTCCGAGCTCGACTCGGACGCGCGGGGCGCGCTCGACGGCGACGCCGCCCGCTTCCTCCAGGCCAGGCCCAAGGCCAGGTAGCCCCCGCGCCCGCCCCGGCGCCCCCGCACCGCCCCCGCCCCCCGCGCGCCCGCCCTCCCGGCCCCCTTCTTTGCCCTCTTTGTTCGTACGGCCCCTGTATCCCACGTCACCATGGCACCGGATTCTCGCTCCCGAGGGCCCTGCTCTCTTCCGAAGCCCCTCGCCTCGAACCGGCCGGCTCGGACTAGATCGCGTGCGCACTGAAACAAGCGGGGGGAGGCTGCAGGTGCGGGGGCTCGGGGCCCTAGCGGGTGAACTGCCTGGCATCCCCCTTCTCCCTCTTCCCGTACGGGTTCGCCGCGCTGAAGCTGTGCCCCCCCGCCTTCCGCTGCCGCCCGCGTCGGCGGGGCGAGCGCCGCGGCAGGGGGTGCGGGCACGGGCACCTGCAGAACGGCCCCCTTGCTGCCCTGGCGCCCGGGGCCCGTGCCGAAGCCGCCGCCGCCGCCGCGCCTCCGGATCTTCTCCCCCTTGCCGCTCCCCATGATATCTGGCGAACCCCCGGGCCGTCGGCAGGCCGCGCGGGCGAGGGGTACCGGGCATGGGATGCGCGCACTCAGGTTGACCTTGGGGGGTACGGAGAAGCCGAAGGACCTGGCGACCTGCGGGGCGCGGGGGCGTCAGAGGCGGCGGGGCGGGGCGGGGCGCGGGGTGCGGGGCGGGCCTTCTGGAGGTCGAGGGCGTGGACGTTGAAGATGTCCTTCAGCGAGTGCGACGCGTACGCCTGCCCCCGCCGCGTCGGCGCCGCGCGGGGGGCGCCCGGGCCGCGGGAGGGCGGGGGGCACCTGGAGGTAGGAGCGGTAGGCGTCGCGGGCCGACTTGTGCAGGTAGTAGTTCTTCTCCATCAGCCGCTCGAGCTGCACGGCCGGCGGCGTCAGGCGCGGCGTGCGGGGGAGGGCCGGGGGGCGGGGCGGCGCGCCTGGCTCTGGACGTTGGCGATCTTGGAGGCGGGGAACTCGTACTCGTTGAGGGGCACCTTGGCCTGCTTGAGGTACTTCAGGAAGCCGAGCTCCTGCGGGCGGGACGAGGGTCAGCGTGGAGGGGCGGGGGCGCGGGGCGGGGGCGGGGCGGGGGCGGGGGCGGGGCGGGGCGGGCCTCCGGGGTGAGGAAGAGGAGGGCGCGGCCCTTGCCGCCCTCGCCGCGCGCCGTGCGCCCCACCCGGTGGATGTACTCCTTCGGCTCGTCCGGCGGGTCGTACTGGATGATCCAGTCCACCTGCCCGGCCCCGACGCGTCAGGCGCCTCGCCGGGAGGAGGAGCGGGGCGGGGCGGGGCGGGCCTGGGGGATGTCGAGGCCGCGGGCGGCGACGTCGGTGGAGAGGAGGGTGCCGGAGGAGGCGTTGCAGAACTCGAAGAAGGTCGTCGTCCGCTTGTTCTGCTTCTGCTTCCCGTGCAGGTCCAGCACCGGGATGTCCACCTGCGCCCCACGCTCGCCCCCGGCGGGGCGGGGCGGGGCGGGGCGGGCGGGCGGACGTAGTTGAGGAGCTCGGCGTGGAACTTGACCGAGTTGCACGACGAGAAGAAGACGATCACCTGTGCCGCGGGGCGTCAGGGCGCCGCGTCAGGGCGGGGCGGGGGCGGGGCGGGGGCGGGCGGCGGCGGCGGGCCTTCTTCTTGAGGTTCTTCTTGAGGAAGGTGAAGAGGAGGAGGAAGCGACGGTCCGAGGGGCACACGACGTAGCCCTGCGCCCCCGCCAGGCCGCTCGGACCGGGGGCGCGCTGGCGCCGCCGGCGAGGGCGGGGGCGCGGGGCGGCGGACCTGCTCGAGGCCGTCGACGGTGGCGGTGACGGCGTTGTCGTGCACGCCGACGTAGAGCGGCCGCCGCAGCGACAGCCGCGCCAGGTCCTCCACCTGCGCGCGCCGCCCGGCCCGCTCGCTCGCGAGGGGGCGGCGGCGGGGAGACGGCGCGGGGCGGGGGCGCGGCGGGCCTTGGTGGTCTGCGTCGCGGAGAAGAGCATCGTCCGCCGCTCCGTCGGCAGCAGCTTCAGGATCTGCCGCCCGCGTCAGCCGGGGCGGGCGGCGCCGGGGCGGGGCGGGGCGGGGCGGGGAGGGGCGGGCGGGCCTGGCGCATCTCCTCCTCGAAGCCGATCTCGAGGATGCGGTCGGCCTCGTCGATGACGAGGACCTGGAGGTTCTTGAAGAGGAAGCCCTTCGTGTTCTGCAGGTGGTCCAGCAGCCGCCCCGGCGTCGCCACGATCAGCGACACCCCCTTCGCCAGCTTCTCCGCCTCCGCCCGCCGGTTCGCCCCGCCCATCACCACCTGCCGCCGCGCCTCAGCGCCGGGGCGGGGCGGGGCGGGGGGCGGGCGGGGCGGCGGGGGCGGGCGGACGCCGTGGGTCTGGTGGTGGTACTTCATGAGCTCGCGTGCGACCCCGTAGATCTGGATGCAGAGCTCCCGCGTCGGCGAGATGATCACCACGCCCGTCCCTGCACCGCCCCGCCCCAGCGAGGCTCAGCCCGGCGGGCAGGGATGGGGCGGCTGCGCGGGGCACCGTTGCGGGGCATGAACTTGAGCTTGTGCAGCAGCTCGATGCACGGCACGAGGAACGCCAGCGTCTGCGCGGCGGCGTCGCCGGGGGCGGGGGCGGGGGCGGATCGCGGGGGCGGGGGGCGGGGCGGGGCGGACCTTGCCGGAGCCGGTGCGGGCGGCGCCGAGGATGTCCCGGCCCTCCAGCGCCGGCGGGATGCACCGCGCTTGCACCTGCGCCCGCGTCGGTCAGGCGCCGCCAGCGCGCGGCCGGGGCGGGGCGGGGGGCGGGCCTCGGTCATGTGGGTGAAGCCCATCTCGACGATGGCCTTGCTCGTCTGCTCCGTCAGCTCGACCTCGTCGAACCGCTTCTCCGATATGATCCCCGCCACCACCGCCTCCACTGCGGCCCCGCCCGTCAGCCGCCGCCGCCGCCGCCGCCGCCGCGAGGGGCGGGCGCGGGCGGACCGCGCTCCATGCCGCCGGGCGCGGCGACGGGCCGCGCGCGCTTCTTGTCCCGATCGCTCGGCTTCCCGTCCCGGATGTCGGGCTTCGCCTCCTCCGCCTCCGCCTGCTCCTCGCCGGCCCCGCCCTCCTCCTGCGCGCCGCGGCTCGGAGGACGCAGCGCGAGGAATAAAGTGCATTGACGCGCCTCGCCCGCATCGCTACCGTCCTCCCCGCCCGCGTCCTCGGCGTCGCTCCCGCCGCTCGGCTCGGCGTCCTGCGGACCCGGCTCGGCGTGAGCCCGCCGCCCAGGCGCATCGATGCGCGCATACGCGGGTCTAAGTGGTCTCCCAAGCGCGCCGAGCGCCGAGCGGACCCGCCCCGCGCGCGCCCCGCGCGCACCTGCTCCTCGCCCGACTCCTCGCTCGCGACTGGCTCGGGCTCGCGCTGCTTCTTCTTGCGATCCTTCTTGTGCATGCGAGCCTCGTCCGCGCTGTCCAGCGCCTCCTCCAGCGGCACGGCTGCGTGCTTTCGCTTCTTCGCCGAGGCTGAAGCGTTCGCGAAGGTGCCCGCCTCGGGCCGATCGCGCTTGTGCTTCTGCGGCTGCGGCTCCTCCTGCTCTTCCTTGCGCCCTGCTTGCTTCTCCTTCTTGCCTCCCGCCGGCATCGAGAAGCGAACGGCGTGCGTGTGCTGCTTCGCGCCCTGTGAGCCCTCGGACGCCCGCTGAGGCTGTCCTAGCTTCTTGCCGGGTTTCATCGCTGCTAGCTAGCGCGCCTGATCGCGACGCGCCGCAAAGCAGGGAACTCTCTTTGGGGTATGGACTCCTTCCTTCGTTCGCTTCCCACCCGCCTACGCGTACCCCAGTCCCTGGTCATCGTCCTGGTCCAACCGAGCTCCGTCGTCCAAACCAGGAAGGCCGGTGCGTCAGCTGCTTCCGCGTGGCTGAAGAGTGCCCTTAAAGCCGTTCTGCCGCCCCCGGAGAGCTGGCGTGTGCCGGAAGGCCCGCCAGGCAGTTTGATGGTCTGGCATCCGACCAGCCGGCGTGGTCCTCCTGCTAGATCGCCTCATATTCGTTCCAAAGCCTTCGGCTGTCACCGGCAGCAGCGGCCGCGGCCCGTTAGGCGCCTGCGATGACCTGGGCAGCACCCATGATCTCCGCCGTCCAGCCGGCCTACCCGGGCGGCAGCACTCGCCTTAGAGGCCGGCATAGCACCTCCGCCGGCCGCGAAACCGGTTCCCGAGTCGGCAGTTCGCGCCGTGGCTGACGGCGTCGCCGCAGGGAAGCCTGTTCGACAGTCGACGGGGACAGAATGAGCATCGACGAGCTCGTGGATATGCTTCAGGACGGCGGCGCGTCGGATGATGCCCCGAAGACCTGCAAGAAGGTGCCCGGCGCGGCGCCTCCGTCGCGCCCGCGGCCGACGCGGCGCCCCGGCTGGCAGGTCAAGTGCAAGGCGCCGAGGGGCGCCAAGCAGTTCAACAAAGACGCCAACGACCTCCACAAGAGGGTGCGCCGGCCGCGTGCGGGCGCCCCGGGCGGGGCCGGCCCACACCGGGCGCGGCAGGTGAAGAAGCTGAGCACGAACCTGAAGAAGTTCACGAAGGGCTCCAAGAAGCTCTCCAAGAGCGTGCGCCCGCCCCTCCTCCGCCCCTCCCCCCTCGCCCTTGGCCGACGCGCTGTGCCGCCCCGCAGTCCACGAAGCTCGTCAAGTCCCACAAGAAGGTAGCCCCCGCCCCGCTCGCGGCGCCTCCGGGCGGCCGCCGAACGCCGCCGCCCGCGCGCCCCCGCGCAGCTCGCCAAGGCCCTCTCGAAGGCGCTCAAGGTGCGCCCCCGCGGGGCTGCCCCGCGCCTCCCCGCGCCTTACGGGGCGCGCGCAGAACAAGATCAAGTTCAACAAGAACGTCAAGAAGCTCGTGAAGATCCAGAAGAAGGTCGCCGGCGGTGCGCCCTGTACCCCCCGGCCCCGCCCGCCCCGCCCGGCCTCACCGGCGCTCCCCTCCGCAGGCGCCAAGAAGGCGCACAAGGCCGTCGAGAAGGTGCCGCCGCGCCGCCGCCCCGGGCCCGCTGCCCCCGTTCGACGCCGTACCCCCCGCAGGTCGGCAACGCGATGGAGAACAACATGGCGGTCATCCGGGAGATGTTCGAGAAGGTGCCGTACCCCCGCGGCCCACGCGTACCCCTCGCCTTCGGCTGAGCGGGGCGCCGCGCAGCTCACGACGGCCCTCGACCGCGCCGTCGAGAAGGTCCTACCCCCCTCTTCCCCCCCCCCCCCCTCCGGCTCCTCCCCCCCACCCCGCTGATGCGCCCGGGGCGCAGTACGACGAGAAGTACTCCTCGCTGGACGACCACACGAACACCGTCGCCGACGACGCGCACTTCGCTGTCTACGTCCGCCCCGCCCCCTCCACCCCGCCCCGGCGGCCCCCGCTCCGCTCTGACCGGCCCCGCGCGCAGGAGGCGGGGGCGGGCTACGGGGCGGAGGGCGCGGCGGCGGAGGCGGAGGACGCGGGGGCGGAGGCGGACGGCGACGCGGCGCTCTCCGCCGCCTTCCACGAGGACGGCGCCTTCGCCTTCGCCGCCGAGTCCGGGCCCTGGGGCGCCGAGCAGCCCGCGCCCGTCATGTAGGCAGCCTCCCCGCCCCCCCTGTCAGATACTATGTAGGATCCGGCCCCGTATCCATGCGTACATATTTAGATATTACCGATTCGCCGATTTGCGACCGCCTGGTCTTTTTTTTCCACCGCACACGCACACGACCCATCAGCACACACCGCTTGTGGGGGGCTATGAGTTCGAGGGAACATGCCAGGATGCTGACGATGATCGGTGATCACAGGGGTGCTGCCGTATGCACAGGGGTCATTTCGCGATCGCGATCGGGTCCCACTTGGAAACCCGGGCTGTTTTTTTTCCACCTTCATATATGCCGGAATATTCTATTTTCGTTTCATGCTGCGCTCTGATGCCGCCCACCCCGCAAGGGGAATGCCTAAACACACGGAGTGCCCCCCTCAGGAGGGGTACTCGAGTAGGCGAGGGAAGGTCTGAGCTGCCGACTGCTCTTGGGGGGCACCAGGCGCAATCCTGGCCCCGGTACCGGAAATGGCCCCACGCCGCCACCAAACCCACGACGCCGCGAGGCTGAAGGGGGGCGGGCTGTGGTTGAAACGCCGCCGGGGAGCAGCTGAAATGAGAGTCCAATTGGGCGGCCGGCCCGAGGGCCGGAACTCAATTCAGCCACTCCAGGGCGCAGCACCTTTTGGAATTGCCAGTTGACGTTCATTTGCAATAAACTTGAAAGATGTTCTACTGCACTAGAGCGTGTGTATGTTCACAATGTTAACGTTGTGAGTAAGGCTGCAGCTGCAGATCTAGATCTATAGCTAGCTATAGCTATATAGCTATAGAATCCGAGAAAACACTGGCCATGGATTAATAAAGAGAATAGCACCGCTTCTAGATACTAACAAATTAAAGCTTCGGACTAGAACAGAGACTAAAATCGAAGCCAGTAAAGAACTAGAAAAGGTTTCGCACACATGTACAGCCGGCGGGGGCGGGGGCGGCTACAGGCGGGCGACGATGTTGCTGGAGCAGTCCGTGCTGCCGGGGCAGGTCTTGGAGCAGTCGGTGCCAGAGTAGAAGGGCGCGGCGGCGCGGCCGGCGTTGCAGGAGCAGGCGCCGCTGATGGGGTCGGGGACGCCGCCGTTGCGGCAGCGGGAGGCCTCCTGGGGCTCGTCGTCGCAGTAGATGCCGGAGTAGGGGTCCGCGCATGCGCACTTGACGGTGGCGTCGTCGAAGGCGCCCCGGCCCTTGCAGGGGTCCCCGTACAGCGCGAGGAACGACTGCCGCCTGTACGTCCCGCACGGCGCGTACGGCTTCGTCTCGTTGAAGACCAGCGTGTACCTGCGAAGTGGCGGAGTCAGCTTAAGCTTGCGATCCGGATCGGGCCCGGGGGGCGAGGGAGGTTAAGCGGGGGGCGGACTCGGTGCCTGTGATGTCGCGGGAGACGAGGGAGCAGGCCTTGGCGGGGAGCTGCGCGACGCTCAGGTCCACGAGCCGCAGCTTCAGCACCTGCTCGTAGCCGCTGTTCAGGTACGCGCTCTCCGGGTACGCGATCTTCTTCGAGTCCGGCGGGTAGTACTCGAACGCCAGGTGGTTCCCGTCTGCCCGCCCCCGCGTCACAGAGCGGATCGATCTCGCGGGGGCGCGGGGGCCGGGGGCGGGGCACCGTCGGAGATGAAGGGGAGGACGGGGAGGCGGGCGGTGCGCTTGGTGCCCTTGTAGTAGGAGCCGAACTCGTACTCGAAGGCGGTCGCCGCGGGGTCCGCCTCCGCCAGGTCCAGCACCCGCACCGCCGTGTACGTCGACCTGCGCGCGGGGGGCGGAGGAGGGCGGAGGAGGGCGGGGGGGGGCGTGAGACGGGGGGAGACGGGGCCCGGCCCGGGGCGGGCGAGGGGGCGGGGCCGGGGGCGGGCCAGGCAAGGAGGAAGCGGCCGCTGGCGGAGGTGCGGAGCTCGTAGGGGGTCGAGAAGGTCAGGTCCACCCCCGCCGCCGGCCGCACCATCGTCCGGTTCACCGCGTACCGCCGCGCCACGCTCCGCCCTGCCCCGCGCGCGACCCCGAGGCCAGACGGTCAGAGGCCGGCGGCGGCGCAGACAAGGGGGGCGGGGCGGGGCGGGGCGGGCCGGTGATGTAGAGGTCGGAGGTGCCGGGCGGGTTGTAGATGGAGATGTCCGTGAAGGCCGGGCCCTGCGGGTCGTACACCTGCGCGGCCCGGGCCCGAGGCCCGGCGTCGGCGGGGAGACATCGCGGGAGGGCGGGGGCGGGGGCGGGCCTTGGAGTTGTTGCGGGCGGCGCTGTAGCTGTCGTAGTCCTCGGGGTCCGCGGGGACGCCCTCCCACGCCCGCGTCGCCGTCGGGCTCATCTGCCCGCGCGCGGCGCTCAGCGGCCGCCTCCGGGGGCCCGGGCCGGCGGGGCGGGTCGGGGGCGGACGCGGAGGACGAAGGCGGGGCTGGGGCTGGCGGCCTCGCCGGTGCTGTACGTCGGCAGCAGCGTCTCCCGGTCGAAGGGCACGACGAGGACCATGGAGCGCGTGTCGAAGGCCGCGAAGGGGACGCTCGTGTAGGGCGAGGCGGCCGTCCCGTTGGCGACGGAGGCGGCGCCGTACGCGGTGGCGGCGCCGGCGGCGTCGATGTTGGAGGAGAGGAGGGCGCGGCGGCAGCGGGAGGAGCCGAAGCCGAGGGCCGGCTCCGCCCACGCGAGCTGCCACGCGCCGGCGACGAGGCGGGCGAGGTACAGCACGGCGCTCGTCTTGCAGTCGCCCGCCGCCCCCGCGATCTTGCACATCCCCGTCCCCGCCGCGTCTGCCCCGAGGTCAGCGCCGCGCGGCCGAATGAAGCGGCGGGCGGGCCCTTCTCGATGAAGGAGAGGCAGCCGGCGAGGAGGGTGCCGTTCACGGAGAAGGCGGCGGCGCTGCTCATGAAGAGCTGGTCCCTGGCCGCCGCCCGCTCCGCCGCGTCCACCAGCACCGTCCCCCGCCCCGTCTCGGGGTTCCCCTGCTCCACGCTCAGCCCCTCCCGAGGGAGGGCGGGGCCGGGGGGCGGGCGCGCGTCGGGCCCGATGGGGTAGACGACGCCGGCGGCGGCGACGAAGCCGCTCCGCGTGCTCCACGCCACCGGCTCCGCAGCCTCCTGCGTCAGCAGGTCCCGCGTCCCCAGCGGCCGCGCCCACGTCCTGCGGGGAGACGGCGCCCGTGAGCCGAGTTCGAGGGAAGAGCGGGTGGGGTGGGAAGGGGAGAATGGGGGGTACCAGGCGGAGTCCTCGGCGTACTTGTAGGGGTACGAGCAGGCCTTGTACTTGTTACGCCAGGCGACGACGCGGCTGGCGTCCATGAAGCCCAGCAGCCGCCCGTCCGGCGCCCAGCCGTACGCTGCGCGGCGCGCGCGGCCCGTCTGAGGGGAGGGCGCAGAAGCGGGAGGGGGCCCGGCCGGGCCGGCAGGCGCACAGCGGGCGTTCTTGGAGGCGTCAGTGTTGCAGGCCAGGCACGAGTCGACGTAGCTCGTCCGCACCGTCCGCGTCTTGTCCGCGGGGTAGACCTGCGTCCCGCCCAATCTGCACCGAGCTCGAGCACGAGCGGCGAACTGCAAGGCCGCACCCAGAGGGATGAGCGGACGTCGCGCGGGGAGGCGGCGGCCCACATGGCCGGCGTGGCGTCGCCGACGAGCATGAAGGCGCAGCCGGCGCCGGCGGGGCTGAAGAGGCCGCGGGCGGGGCGGAGGCGGTAGGAGGGGAGCCAGGTGTTGGTGGCCCGCGGGGCGAGGCTCCCGTCGAAGAGGAGCGTTGGCTGCCGCTGCACCGGCTCGTCGAACCCGGTCCCCTGCGCCTGTGCCGCCCCGCCCCGGTGGGCCCGCGCCGCGCCACGGCAAGGGAACGCTGGCGCGCCTTCATGAGGACGAAGTTGCCGAAGACGTCACCGGCGGAGAGCCAGACGGTGCTGGCGCGCCCCGCCGGCTGCTTCTTGGAGAAGGCGACCGCGCGGACGGCCCCCGTGAAGAGGCTCAGCGTCACCGTCTCCAGCGGCGACGCGTACAGCCCGCTGCGCGTGTCGTACACCTGCCGCCCGACGCGTGAGCGCGGGGGGCGGAGGGGAGGGCGAGCCCGGGGCGGACGCGGAGGACGCCGCTCTGCGTTCCGACGGCGACGAAGGGGCCGCTCGGGTGCACCGCGATCGCCCCCGCCTGCGCCCCGAACGCTGCGCCCCAGGCGAAGCGAAGCGAATCGATCTCTCGGAGAAGGGAGCGTTGCCTGCGGCTGGGAGGGGGCGGAGGGGCACCGTTGAGGTCGTTGCCGTAGGAGCAGTCGAGCTCGGCGATGGGCCAGACGCTGGCGACGGGGAGCCCGTACTTGTCCGTCACCCCCTGCGCCCCGCCCCGCGTCAGACTCGAGAGCATTCGAGCCGCCGCCAACACGGCAGCGCGCGCGCCGCGTTGATGGTGAGGGTGGAGTAGAAGAGGGTGTGCCTGCGCGGCGCGCCGCGGTGAGGCCGTGCGCGGAGGGGCCCGGCCCGGCCCGGCGCGCCCAAGAAGAGGACAACGCGGACCGGACGCAGAGGGGGTCGTAGCCGACGGGCGAGCGCATCTTCGTCGCGAAGACGGCCCCGTAGCCGGCCTTCGCCATCGGCACCCCCTGCTCCTCCCCCGCCTGCCCCCCGGGCGCATCAGCGGAGAGAGGAGGCGGGGCGGGGCGGGCCGGGGCGGGGCGGGGCGGGGCGGACGGCGTCGTAGGCGTTGCGGGTGTCGGGGCTCGCCTCGTTGACGAAGCCGGCGAGGAGGAACCCCCGGTCCTTGATGCGCGGGTAGTCCTCCCCCAGCAGCGACTCCAGCGTCGTCACCGGCGGCTTCGCCAGCGAGTGGTTCGCCAGCTGCCCGCCCCTCAGCCGCCGCGAACTCGGGTGCGCGGTGGGCGGGGGGCGGCGGCACCCTGTTGTAGGAGTCGATGGTGACGTTGACGGGCTGGGAGGCGGGGAGGGGCGCCGCGGGCAGGCTGATGGCGAGCGAGAACATCTCGAGGGCGCCCTCCGTCGCCGCGTTCCCCCGCGCGTCGCCCCCGATCTGCACGCCGCGCGTGAACGCGATCAGAATCTACGACGCCGCTCGATAAGATGCCGGGCCCGCCTTGATCTTGTCGTTCACGATGAAGAAGAGGGCGGAGCAGTCGCCGGCGGTGATCATGCGGTCGTTGTTGTAGCCCCAGTCGACGCGCCCCGTGGCGGGGTAGGCGGCCCGCAGCGCCGGCTCGACGTTGAAGCGCGCCCAGAGCTTGATGGGCGCCGTCGTGTCCGCCGAGTCGTACACGTACTGCGCGGCGCGCGGGCGGTGAGAAGGCGGCGGAAGTTCCGGGTTTCTAGAGTCGCCTGCGCCGGCCGGGGCGCACGAGGTAGAGGTAGTTGGAGTGGTCGCGGGCGTTGCGGGGCCAGGCCCAGACGGCCTCCTGCCCCGTCGTGAGGTAGCACGTCGTCGTGCTGAGGAGCACCTGGGCCCCCATCGGCTGCGAGGCCGCTTGCCACTCGCCCGCGCCCGGCGCGAAGAAGGAGGTGCCCGGGAACTCCGTCCAGTCGCCGATCACGTTGAGCAGCCGCAGGTCCTCTGCCGCGGCCGCTTCAGGAAAGAATACTCGGTGGAAGGACTCAAAGAGAGAGGGCGGACCGTTCCGGAGGGAGAGGGCAGTGATGGTCGCCCCTGCAGGGATCCCGTGAGCGGCCGAAGTCGAGAGCGGAACCAAAATATAGATCGTGAACTTGGGCCGGGGGCCCACCGGGGGTGACGGCGGCGTCGTACTTGGCCCAGGCCTTGCTCGGCAGGTTCACGTAGAAGCTGGCGGCGGTCAACGTCAAGAGGCGCAGGAGCGATCGCCGGACCGAGCGCGAGCGGCGGCACCGATCGCGGGTGAAGGAGCGCGTGACCTCCCGCCCGTCGCTCACGAAGCTCGCCGTCCGCACGAACACGTTCCCTGCGCGGCGGGGTGCGGCGGGGCGGGGGCCTCACGGTCAGGAGAGGCAGCGAGCGGGGCCGGGCCGGGGCCGGGGCGGGGCGGGCGGGCCGTTGAAGTCGACGACGGCGTCGAGGAAGCCGTCGAGGTCGACCTCGACCTCCTGCCCGCCCGCCGGCCCGCCGGCCGGGGTCGGGGCAAGCGGGGGTCTGGGGCGAGGAGCGGGCGGCGCGCGCGCACGGCCTCGCCGGTGGGGATGAAGCGCCGCGTCGGCGGCGACCGCACGCTCTCCTGCGCGGGCGAGGTCAGCCTGGGCCAGGCCTAGGGGCGCGGGCCCGGGTCGGCACCGCGTGGCCGGTGAAGAGGGAGTCGGCGGTGCGCTTGATGACGGGCTTGGAGAGGCGGTCGTTGGAGACGTCCCACACGTTCGCCGCGATCCGCACCTGCCGCCCGCCTCATCGGTCACCCAATGCGGGCGCCGGAGCTCAAAGAGAGAGGGCGCCGCGCGCCATGACGACGTCGTTGTCTAGGTCCGTGGTCTCCCGCCACCTCAGGAGGACGACGTTCGCCAGGTAGTTGTTGTTCTCCGAGAAGGCCGCCTGCACGCGCGCGGCCCCGGGCACTCAGTGCTGCTCCGACTTGATTCCCGGCGGCTTGGGAGCCAGGGATCGAGCGCGGCTCAGCTGCGCAGGGGCACCATGGGGAAGACAAGGGTATACTGCTGGCGCGACGACGAGGCGAGCTCGCGCAGGTTGATCGACTCGTCCACCCCCGCCGTCGCCGCCGCCAGCACGTCCCGCCCAAAGCTCAGCGCCCCGCGCCGGGCGCCAGCGCCCCCGCCCTCCCCGCCCCGCAGCCGCCCCGCCCCCGCCGCCGTCGCCGTCGCCGCGGCCGCTCCCCCGCCGCCCCCGGGCCCGCTCGTGCCGCCGCCGCCGCCGGCGTCGAGGAGAGTGCGGCGGCGGGCAAGGGAGGCGGTTCCGCTGGGGACGGTGGTGCTGCCCTCGATGTAGGCGCCCTGCGTGTCGAAGACGAAGTCGCGGAGGGCGTTGTACGAGGAGACGAGGTTCTGCGCGTTCGCCGTGAACTGCGTCGAGTTCGTCGCCAGCACGCCCAGCAGCACGGCCAGCTGCTTGTCCTCGTCGAAGGCCGCGCGCGCCGAGCCGACCGCCTGCCGCTGGTTCGACGAGCGCAGCGACTCCTGCAGCTCCTTGTACGCCCGCTCGATCTGCGCCTTCTGGGCGCTGATGAGGATGTTCTGCGCCTCGAGCTGCGTGTAGGCGATCGTGAGGTTCGTGTACGTCGCGTTCAGCTTCGCGTTCGACACGCTCAGGTCCGCCAGCGCCTGCGCGGGGCCGCCGCCGCGCCGTCAGGTCGCCCTCGCGCTCGCGCTCGGGCCGCGCCGGCGGAGGGGGCGGGCCTGCTTCGCGATCTTCTCCTGCTTCTGCGCCTCGTTCTTCGAGTTCGTCGCGTCGATGGCTGCGCGGTCGAGGGTCAGCTCGCTTTCCTCTCCGCACAGAGTCGCTTGGACGAAAGAGCGTTCGAACGGACCGGCAACAATCGCAGCGATGAGGGCTGAGAGCGAAGTCGCGATCAGCGAGCATCCGATCAGGCTTCCGAAGCTTGGACGCGCGGGGGCGGATGCGGACCGGCGATGATGGCGACGACGGCGATGGTGGAGACTGTGATCAGCACGGCCTTCGTGAACTGCGGCGGCGCGGGGGCGCAGGCAATCAGGGGCGCCGGGAGGCCCCCCGGGGCGGGGCGGGGCGGGGCGGGGCGGGGCGGGCCTTGGCGCGCTTGGCGCTGGCGTTGATGAAGCGCTCCTGCTCCTCCGTGATCCGCACCGCCCGCCGGTTCGCCTCCTTGACCTGCGCGCGCCCCCGGCCCGGCGCTCAGTCGAGAACTAGGCGGCGGCCGCGGGGCGGCGGGGCGGGGGGGGGCGGGCGCACGCGCTCGCGCCAGTCGAGGGCCTCGCGCAGGTCCTTCCCCGTCAGCAGCTTCGAGGAGGCCTTGCTCCTGCGCCCCCGTCCCCCCACGGCCGCCCGCGTCAGCCGCCGCCGCCGCCGCCCGAGGCTCGATGGCGTGCGCCGGCGGCGGTCGCGCGCACGAGCCGGACTCGACCCCTGCGAGCGCGGAGAGTCAAAGCCGGGCCGGCTGCGCGTGGGGGGCGCAGCTGGAAGGGGGGCACGCACATTCCTTGGAGCGGACGAGGAGGCGCGTGTGGAGGCGGATCAGGTCGAGGTCCATCTGCCCGCGCAGAGTCAGACGGGGCCGGGTCCGCGGTAGGGCGGCCGGGCTTGCTTTGGCGGCGTTGTCGATCTTCTGGATGCCGTCCTGGAAGCTGTCCGTGAAGCGCATGTAGATCCTGCCGGCCGCGGGCGCCGGGGGGTGAGGGTGGCGCCCGGGGCCGGCTCGGGCAGCGAGGGCCGCGGGGCGGAGCGGGGCGGGGCGGGGCGGGGCACCAGTTGATGGAGGAGAGGGCTTCGGGGACGGCGGGGGCGTCCTGGTGGAGCACGGGGATCAGCTTCTTGTTCGCCTTCACCGCCAGCTCCAGCTCCGCCTGGCACTCCCCCGACGCCACCCAGTCTGCCCCGCCCCGCCCCGCCCCGCGTTAACGTTGAGCGCGGGGGAGCGAGGGCGCGGGTGGGGCTGGGGGGCCCCGGCCCGTACCCGGGCTGAGGATGAAGAGGACATTGTTCGCGCCCTCGATGCCCGCCGCGATCTCCGACCGCCTTTGGGGGGGGGGGGGGGGGGGGGGTTAGGGTGCGAGGCGAGGCTCTGGAGGCTCCGCGCGCGGCAGCGCACCAGTCTGCGAGGGAGCTCGGCGGTCAGTAATTATAACGGATCGGGCAAGCCGGGCCCGGCGCGGGTCATCGATGTACGGTGGCGCACCGGAGCTGGGTGGGATGTTCGACCTGGGTTCGGAGGGGCGCGAGGGGTCAGGGAATGAAGGGGCGGGGGTGTCTGGAGGGATGGGTCGAGCGGACCAATCAACCTGCGCGGGGCGCCGCAAGGTGAGGCTGGGAGGAGCAACTTAGGGGGCAGGGCGGGAGCCGAACCCAGATCTTGGAGCCGAGCCGCTCGAGCTCCTGGACGACGCGGATCGCGAAGTCCTTGTTCCGCCGCGAGTAGGAGACCATGCTGCGCGCCGCCGGCTCGGATCCGGCCGGGGGAATTCAAGCGGGACCGGCGGGGCCGCGCGCGCATGTCGTAGTGGTCGCGGATGCCGCGGCGGGCCTCGCCCTTGCGGCCGCCCGAGGCCGAGGGGTGCCCCTGCGGGTGGGGCAGCGGGCCCGGGTGCGGCTGCGGCTGTGGCTTGGAGGAGGTGTGCGCCACGTCGCCGCCCCCGAAGGGCCACAACATCGATATCGATGACGGGTGCGGCTGCACGCCGATCCCGAGCCGCGATCAGGTCGCGAGCGAGGCCCCGGCGGAGGTGGGAGGCCTGGGAGAGGTCGGGCGGGCCGGGGAGGGCACCTCGACCGGCGACAGGACCGCTTCCTGCCGCCCCGCCATCGCGCCGACCGGCCCTGCGCCCGCCGGAGACCTGCGGCGGCCCACGGCCCGTTAGAGGCTCGGACCGTCCTTCAGACATTGATCCGCCCGGCGGTTTGTCAAGCGTTCGAATTCGGAAAACGTAAGCTTCGCGCCCGATGTGCATGCACAGGCCATGGCCACATGCATACGCAGCTAGCGCTCTGGCGCTGGAGCCGGCGACGGCCCGCAGCCGGCGATGTGCATGTGCCGGCGCTGGAGCCCGCGACGGCCCGCAGGCCTAGGGAGATGTAGGTGTAGTTGTACATGTTAGACGCAGAGTATGCGCACGTACGCGTATACGTACGCGACGTCTAGTAGAGATGCGAACGGCCATGCCTAGTCCTATAGCTAGCATGACATGAAAAGCAGCGTGTCGCGCAATTGCAAGCTTAAAAAGCTTGAGACGGACACAGAGAAGGAACGCACTTGCCGAAGGCGATCGGAAGAGCAGACAGCCTCGCTCTCGTTCCTGCGGGCGCCCGAGTCCCGAGCTCGAGTCTCCCGACTCTGCCCGCCGGTGGAGCGCTGAAGGGCGCGCGGCCGGCACGCCGGCTGCTGCTGATGCCCGTTGGATCGAGCTGCGCCAGCCGCGGCTAACGCGAGATACGCGGTAGAGAGCCTCGAGGCCCTCGACTCTAACTCCCTCGAGCTCCGCGACATGAGCTATCGATCTGCAACAACAACGTACCCGGCAAACGGGGAATTTCGAAGATTTCCGGAAGACTACGGCCGGGTATACGTGATTTCGAAGCAATTCGAAGCAACTCTACGCTGCACGGTGCCTGCACCCCAAGCATCCATAGCTAGACAGCGCGGTGAGGCAACATCCGTTTCAATGGGGTGAGCTCTCTAGATCCGGAACCTTCCAGCGCGCCCGTATGAACCCACAACGCAGGAACTGCTGCTGCTGCGCCACCGTCGCGGTGAGTGAGTGACGTGCATTCTAGCACATTCTAGGCGCCCGCGGGCCTCCCCGGGTCCGGAAGGGAAAACTCCGGCCCAGCAGCGCGTGCTGTGGCCGCCTGCTCTAAGAACTAGCTCCCGCTTGGCGACACCGGAATTCCTCCGCTGATCCGCCATGCACGTCCATTCCTCGGCGCTCGAAGCCCGCTCGGTCCCGCCCGCAGCCGCTTCGTTCCCGGCCAAGCTAGGCGGTGCTAGCTTTGCAAAAGTCTCAGAGATTTTTCCGGAAGCTAGCCTCAGGACAGCTGCCGTCCCGCTCAGCGCAGCCGGGCAGCTGCGCGACGCCACACTTTGATGTCGAGGACGGGCCGGTTTTCTCAGCTGTGCTGACGGGCGGGCGGCGCAGACGGCGCAGGAGGGCGTGATCGAGCGCTTCAGCAAGTATGACCGCCTCGCGCATCCCGGCCTCGTCTGGATCAACTGTTGCTGCTGCGAGACGGTGCGCCCCCGCGCCGGCAGCGGCCCGGCCGCGGCGCGGGCGCGGCTGACACCTGGGCGGGGGCAGCTGCACGTGCTGGACCTGAAGGTGCGGCAGCTGGAGGTGAAGGTGGAGACGAAGACGAAGGACAACGTCTTCGTGAACATGAAGATTGTTGTCCAGTTCAAGGTCTCCGACACCTACAAGGTGCGCGAGACCCCGGGGGGGAGGACGTGGCGGAGGTGGCGGGCCCTGAGCGGCGCCCCGCGCAGGCCTTCTACACGCTGGCCCAGCCGGACGACCAGGCGCGGCGCCCCCGCGCGCTCCCCCCTAGGCGTCACCCTCACGTGATTCTTTGCTCAGATCCGCGCCCACGTCTGCGACGTCGTCCGCGGGCAGGTCCCCAAGACCACGCTGGACGGTGAGGCACTCCTCCGCACCTCTCCCCCGCGGGCGCCCGACGCCGGCCGGCGCAGGCGTCTTCGAGGTCAAGGACGAGATCGCGCGGGAGGTCAAGGAGGCACTCGCGAAGGTGCCGTACCCCCCTCCCCGCGCTATCGCGGCCCGCCCTGACAGATGGGTGCTCCGGCAGGTCATGTCCGAGGCGGGGTACATGATCCTGACCGTGCTCGTGATCGACATCGGTGGGCGGGGCCCCGGGGGCGTGCCTGCCGCCGGCCCCCCGCGCTGCTCACGCCGGGCCCGCCCCGGCCGACCCCAGACCCCGACCCCGAGGTCAAGCGCTCCATGAACGCGATCAGTGCGCTCCCTTATCTGGCGTTCGGGCTCGGAAGGCCTGATCCGCCGGGGGGGTGCGCAGACGCGAACCAGCGGCTCCGCATCGCGGCGGTGGAGAAGGGGGAGGCGGACAAGGCCCGCTCCCGCCGCCGCCGTTCCCCGCCGCACCCCCGGCCCGGGCGTGACGCCGCGCCGCAGATCCTGCAGGTCAAGTCCGCGGAGGCGGAGGCGGAGCGCAAGTACCTCGAGGGCGCCGGCGTCGCCCGCCAGCGCAAGGCCATCATGGACGGCCTCCGCGAGTCCGTCGCCGTGCGCCCCGCACCCCCCGGCGCCCCGCTCCCCGCGCGCCGGCGCCTGAACTGCAGGCAGGCCTTCACGGACTCGATCCCGGGGGCGGACGCCAAGGCGGTCCTCGATATGATGGTTATTTTCCAGCACTTCGTGCGCGGCCCGTGCCCCCGCCCCGCCTGCACGCCTGTACCCGGCTTCCGCTGACCGCCCGCCGCACGCAGGACATGATGCGGGAGATGTGAGCGCCGGCCCGGCGCCCCTGGGCCGCCGCGCCGCTTCCCCCGCAGCTGACCGCCCCGCCCTCGCGCAGCGGCATCCACGGCAAGAGCTCCGCCGTCTTCGGTACCCCCCCCCCCCCCCCCCCCCCCAACTCTCCCCCTGCGGCCGGGGGCGGCTCTGAGGAGGCGGGCAGTGCCGTACGGGCCGGGGGCGGTGCACAGCATGGCGGACCAGATCCGCCAGGTTGGCAGCGGCCGCCGCCCCGCGCGGCAGAGCGCCTCGGTCCCTGCTGAGGCGCGGGGCGCAGGGGATCCTGGAGGGCAACTTCGGCAACGCGGCCGTCATGCGCGGCCCCGGCGGCCAGGCGAGAGCCGCCCCCGCCCCGCCCCGGCGAGGCGCGGCGGGGCGCGCTGACGGGCGGGGCGGGGCGGACAGGCGATGGGGGGCGGCTCGGCGCACGCAGGGCACGGGGGCCAAGGGGGGAACCCCTTCCACGGGACGGCGAGCATGTCCGGCGCCATCCTCCCCGGCCAGGCCATGTGAGCGCCGAGCGCCAGCCTGCCCACCGGATCTCTAGTCGCGTAGGACGCCGGCGCCCGGCGTGCAGTATACAGCCAGCTAGCCGTAGGCGCGGCCGCGATAGGGCACGGCCGACGAGACAGTTTAACATTCGTATTCGTATACTAGTACTATGACTATCGATATCGAATTCGCGCGATCGAACGTACTACGCTGTTTAAAGCCGCCCGGCAAAGAAGGCCCGGAGCAGCTGCAGGGCCAGATCGAATATAGATCTAGATATCGATTAATGCAGGTTTAATGCAGATAGACATGCGCACATGTATACGTACGTATATACATTTGATCGGCCAGCGCTGGCATGCATATGCACGTGGAATAGCGGCAGATATCATGATCATAGTATCGATAAATGCGAACATCGTTCTCGAGTTCACGGTTCGTTCAACGAAAGATAGACCGTCGGACTGAATATCAATGAGAAAGCGATGCCACAATGTGATAGAAGAAAATATAGTACGCTGCGGCCTACACACTATCTCTGGATCTGTACTGGATCGAACCTACAGCTAACATAATCTAAAATAGACCTACGCTGCCGTCAATAGATCTTTTCATCCACTTCCGTCCAGGCGGATGGGACTAGGAAAGAAGAAAGGGGCGGGATGGAAAGGCGACGGGGGCGCCGGCCATCGGGGCGCCCCCTCAGCGCCCCCCGGAGGCGGCGGGGGCGGAGCCGCCTTCTCCCGCCTCGCTCGCTCTCCTCCACATCCGCTCCAGCTGCGGGGAGTTAGGCCGGCGCGGCCAAGTCGCCGGCTCGCGCCAAAGGCGCACCTGATCGATGAGCGACACCGTCACCGCCGCCTGCGGGGGGCACGCGTCAGCGGGGCGGCGGCACGAGCACACGCGGGGGCCGCGTGCGCCTGGATCATGTACTGGCACATGCGGACGCGCCAGCCGGTGTAGAGCACGCCGACGCCGTTGGTGCGCGCCGCCTGAGGGGGCCCCGGGCTCGGCGAGGCGAGGGGCGGGGCGCGGGAGGCGGTGCGGCCCGGAGGGACCTCGCGGATGGCGCCGAAGACGGAGCGGACTTCGAGGGGCGCGTCGCAGCGCTGCGCCGCCGTCTTCACGAAGTCGAACGGCATCGTCGCCGCCGTGTTCACCAGCCTGCCCCGCCCCGCTCGAGGGGAGGGGGAGGGGAGACGCGGGGCGAAGCGGGCGGACCCGACGACGGCCCCGCAGGCGAGCAGGGAGGGCGGCGAAAGCTCCCCGTCCGGCCCCGAGGGCCTGCGGGGGTCCCGGCGGTCAGGAAAGGCCCCGCGCGGGACGGGCACCCCCGGCTGGGGGGCGCACAGGACGGCTCGGGACCACTTCTTGACGCGGTCCTCGGCGACCAGGTACGAGATCCACGAGGCCTGCGGGGGGTACGCGGTTCAGCGAGGCGCCGCGGGGGGTACGTGGGTTGGGGGGGGGGGAGCGGGCGGGCCAGCTGGCGGGCGTGCACGACGTTGACCCCGCGGAAGAGCTCCTGCGGAGGCCGGGCGTCAGGCGGGGTTGAAGAGGGGCGCGGGGGCGGGCGGGGGCACCGTGACGGCGTGGCCGCGCTTGCTGTGGAACTCGAAGAAGCGCAGGACGGGGTGCGAGCCGCCGTTCCCCGTCATCACGAACACCTGGGGAGGGGGGGGGGGAATGAGGTCTCGGGGGGTAGCGGGCTCGGGGTGGAGGGGGCGGGGCGCGACGAACCTTGAGGCGCTCGAGGGGGGTGATGAAGAAGGCCTCGAAGCTCGCCAGCGCGATCCCCGTCGCGATCTGGCGGGGGGTACACCAGTCAGGACCGGGGGGAGGCGGAGGAGGGGGGTACGCGTGCCTTCTCGAAGGAGAAGGCGCGGAGGCTCTCGGGCATGAACTGCGGGGGAAGCGGCGGGATTACGGGACGGGGAGCGGCGAGGCGGGGGGAAGGACCTTCGAGACGAGCGTGGGGAGGGCGATCATGACGGGGTACCGGTACGCCTGCTTGCTGATCACGCGCGTCGCGTTCGGGACGAAGCCTGCGGGGCGGGTTCGGGCCCGCGCCGGGCGGACTGGGCTCGGGGGCGCGGGACGGGGCGGGCCCTTGTAGAAGCCCATGATGCCCTCGTCGCGGACGATCTTGCGGGCGATGGCGACCGCCGTGGGCGCAGTCGCCACGCCCCGCGCGTACTCGGCCAGGTGCCCCGACACGAACGCCTGGTGCTGCGCGCCGCGTGAGCGCCCCGGCGCATGCGCGGCCGAGCGCTTGGCGCCGGCTGGCGGGTGCACCTTGGTCTTTATGCAGTCCCACGGATGCTGCGCGGCGGGTGAGCGCCCCCTCGCCCGCGCGCGCGCTCGGGCGCCGGGGGCGCACCTCTATGATGAGGCCAAGCACCCCCCGCATGCTGCCCAGCATCGCCGCCTGCATCAGCACGCTCTTCTGCGCACGCGGTCCCGCCCTGCGTGAGTCGCCGCCGGCGCCGCCGCCGCGCTCCGGCGGCGAGCTCCCCGGGCGCCGCACCTTCTCCGCCCCAGGATCCACCGCCGCGCTCATGCTGCCGCCGCCTGGAAACGACAGCTGTCCGTATGCTCGGGCAAGTCCCGTCCGAAGGAACGCGATGCCTGCCCTAGGCTGCTGCCGCCGCGACCGCTTCGGGCCGTCTCGCCGCCGCGCGGACGAGGCGGCCGCTCTTTGTTGTGAGCGGCCAGGCGCGACAAAAGCTAGTCGCCTGCTCGAGGCGAAGCCGGCGAGGGGTTTTCGCGACTGCTCCTCGCCCTGCGCGCCGCCGGTCACAATGGCGGCCTGGGCGCCCGGCGTGGAGGCCAGCTCGGCATACTTGCCCTCACCTCGAAAATGCGCATTAGTCGGCGCGGGCGCGGCGCCTCCAACCCCGCCGATCTGTCCGTAATTGCGTACCCAGGCGAGTGTGAGCGCCGAGCGGCGCGGCGCACTGAGCGCCGCACTAGTACTGCAGCTCAGCGGTTGTATGAGCGGCTGAGCGGGACCAGATCTAGATTATGCCTGCGCATGCCGCACTGAGCGGGCGACGAGTCCCTTCGGCGGCTTGCAGTCCCTTCTCTAACCTGCGATCGCTGTACATGTGGGCGCATGCGCAGCGCGCACGTGCACGTGCACGCGTACGTGGCCATGGCGGCGCGCTCGCTTCGGCCGCGTATACGTACGACGTAGTGATCGTATAAATTAAATTATTTATATAATTTTTCCTCTCCCCCGCGAGCTTTTCATTGCCCTTCTGCTCTAAGAATTCGATTGATCTATAGCTAACATCTCTGTGATAGCTTCCTTCAGCTTGTACTTTCCACGAGCCACTACAGCTTCTTGAGCTTACAGCTAAGCTTGAGCCTACAGCTATCGTTTCGAGGGGTGAAGGGCGGTCTTCGACTTGACTAGACCCTCGCCGAGGGGCGGCGGCTGGAGCTCGGGGGCTAGCCGACGACGATCCTGCGGTACATGCGGGCGATGCACTTCTGGACGGCCCCGAAGAGGCGCTCCCCCGCCGGAGCCAGGCGCCGCAGCGCCTCCGTCTCCCCCATCACCTGCTCCGCCCTCCCTAGTCGGACGAAGCCGGGGCGGGGCGGGGGCGGGGCGGGGCGGACGCGGGCGACGGCGGCGAGGAAGGCGGCGACGTCCTCCTCGGAGAGGTCCAGCCGCTTGCACGGCTCCCCCACCTGCCCCCCCTCAGCCGCCGCCGCGCGGGGGCCAGGGGCGAGGCGGCGGGCGGGCGGGCGGCGCCTTGTCGGCGAGGTCGACGAAAAAGTTGCGGTGGGCCTTGGCCCGCGAGACGTCCGCCCCCAGCGCCAGCACCCCCTTCACCAGCGCCCCGAACTGCACGCCGGGGCGCGAGCCGGCCCCGCGTCGGGCCGCCGCCGGCGTGGCCGCTGGGCTCGAGCCGCGCACCTTCTTGTCGATCTTGGCGAGGCGGTCGGGGGCCACGGTGCCTGCGCGGGGCTCGACGGGGCGGGGCGCGGGGGCGGGGCGGGGGCGGGGTGCGGGGCCGGGGCGCGCCCAGAGCCTGCAGGGTGCCGACGGTGGCGGGCCGGAGGACGCCCTCCAGGAGCCGCGCGTCGCCCCCGAGCACGCCCTTCAGGTCGATCACCCCCGCCAAGAACGCCGGGTCGAACCCCAGCCCCCCCGCCGTCCACTGCCCCCCCCCGTGAGCCGGCGAGCGAGTTAGGCGGGAGCTGGGGGTACGGGGCTCGCCTGCGCCATCAGGGTACCCGCCATGCTGTCCAGGTCGCTGTACGACAGGAACGAGACCTGCAGGGGTACCGCGCGTTCGCAGGGGGGCGCGATCTGTGGAGGGGTACGTAGCACGCGCCCTGTACGCCTTCTTTTTCGTCGTGTGGTAGCGGTGGTGGCTGAGGAAGATCGCATGCGCGTACTTGCTGCGCGGTACTCCGTCGGAATTAGCTCGTGGGGGAAAGTGGGGAGGGGGGGGGGGGGGGGGGGGGGTCGCAGGGCGTGATCATGGGTATGGGCACCTGGCGAGGTCCCGGGAGAGGCAGAAGTCGCGCTCTATGACGTCCAGGGGCGTGCTCTGCGGACGGCTCGGGGGGTACTCCACGAAGCGGGAGGGGTACGCCGCACGCTGGCGTCTTTGATGTCCTTCACGTGCTTCATGACGCGCTTCATGTTCTCGAACTGCGGCGGTGTGAGGCGCCGGCATGCAGGCGAGGGGCGCGGCGGGAAGGCGTGCGCGCCTGCCGCTTGCACGAGTCGATGTGTATGCGCGCCTTGGTGGAGATGTTGTCCAGCTCCTTCCGCAGCTTGCTGCAGGGCGCGGGCGGGTTGGAACCGGGGGAGGCGGAGCGGGCGCCCGGCGGCGGCGCGCCTGCCGAGCTTCTTGCCGAGGAACTCGCGGACGACGCTCTCGTCGAACTCGTAGTAGCGCTCGATGATCGTCTGCTGCACGGGCTCGGCGAGCGTGATGACGCGCTGGTCCGCGAGCAGCTGCGGGTGCGTGAGGAACTCCTCCAGGATGCGGAAGACGTGGAATTGGTCCCGCGTCTCTTGCGCGAACATCCGATCGAGCGCCGCGCTGTCCCCGAACTGAGTAATCGACGGGTCCTCCACCAGCGCCGCGCGGAGGCGACTGACAGCTGCCTCCTCCACTGCACGTACGCGGCACGCGTGTCATAGGCGCGCCCAGGCGATCTCGCCTGGCAGAACAGCGCACGCACCGCTGCGTCCCTCAAGCCAGAGCCGGAAGGCGACGGGGTCGAGGAGCGGCGGGTCGCACGCGATGAGGCTGAAGGACTCTTCCATCATTCTTCCTGTCGTCGACGCAGATTGCAGGCGGCCTGCAGAGCTGCGCGTGATGCGCAAGCTAGCCTGGTCCCAAACAGCGCGCTGGCTCCTCAGCTACACGCTGGCTGTATCCTGAGCAGCATCACGCCGCTGTCGCGCTGGTTCTGCTGGGCCTGCTGCCTCCGGCCTGCCGCCGGCTGCGAAGAAGGGTACAAGGGTAGGGAGTCAACCCGCTCGAGCTCGTTCGAGGTGCGAACCCGCTGAGTCGAGCGCTAGCGGAGGAAGAAACATTCGAGCGCGTGGCGGCTCGCTGCAGCTCAACCGCGGCGAGGAGACAAGCGGGTCACGCAGCGCCTACCGGGCGCTTCTGCCCGAAGCGGGCGCGGCTGCACGCTCGCAGCGCGTGAAGGTGGAGCCGTTCGAGCCAAGGAGCCCACGTGCTTCGCCGCCGAGCGCTGCGCGAAGCGCGAGAGCCATGGAGCATGAAGACAACTTCGACCACATAGCAGAGCTCTCGGACCCATGCTGGGCTGCGCTGCGCGCCGCTACCGGCGGCGCGGCGGACAGGGCGCGGGAGGCGGCGGAGAAGGTCTTCAGCATGGACCTCGCATTCCAGACGGGTCGCGAGATGCGGACGGCGAAGGCGCACGAGCTGGACAGGCGCTTCCTGAAGAAGCTGTTCGACCTCGGGCTCTTCGTGCTGCGGTGCGCACGCGCCGCCTCCCCCGCGTGGAGGCCGGGCCGGCGCCGAGCCGCCGCCCTCGCCCCAGGTACCTCTCGTCTTTTTACCTCGTCGCGGTCGCCTGGTTCGGCTTCGCCTACGACGCGGACCACTACGCGCACACGCTGCGAGTGGCCGCGTGCCTCGCGGCCGCCTCCGTCTGCATCTCCCTCCACGCCGTCTTCGCCCCGGCGGTCCGCGCGCGCCTCTGCTTCGTCCCGCCGCACGGCGGCCTCGGCATGGCCGTGCGGGCCCTCCTGCACGTCCGGAGCGCGCCCAGCTTCCTCGAGCTCGCCCGCGGCGAGCCCCGGTGCGAGCGCGCGCCCGCCGCCGCCGCCGCCGCAGGGGCGCGCGCGGGGCGCGGGGCTGACGGGAGGCGGCGGCAGGCTCGCGGTCTTCGTGCTGGCGCTGGCGGGAGAGCTCCTCTTCGGCTCCCTCTTCGCCCTCGTGCGCCGCTCGCCCGAGACCGCCAGCCAGAACGACTGGGTCCGCGCCCCGGCCCCCGCCCCGCCCGCCCCGCCCTCCCCGACGGGGCGCGCCTCGCCGGCGCAGGTCGCGGCCGGCGGCGTCTTCCTCCTCGTGCCCCTCCTCGACTACGGCCGCGCCTTCCTCACCCCCGAGGCCGCCGAGGTGCCCCCGCCCCCGCCCGCCGCCGGCCCCGGCGCGAGAGGCGCGCGCAGGCGATGCAGAAGACGGCGACGTACACGGGCACGCACTTCGCGCTCACGCCGCGCGCCACGAGCCTCGACGTCACCAGCGCCACGTTCGTCCAGGCGCGGCGTACCCCCGTTGAACCGCCCCGCCCCGCGCCTCTCAGCCCCGCGCAGGACCTCGTTCCGGACGCTGTACCCATCCGTCGCGTGTCGGGGGCCCGCCTGGGGTACTCCCTCGTCCGCATGCGCGAGCTGCTGGGGGGGAAGCAGGCCATCAAGTTCATCGGTCCGAGTACCCCCCCCCCCTGGGCGCCTCTGACGGGGCGCGCGCAGACTTCCTCTTCTACGTGATCTTCCCCCTGGCGGACGAGGGCGCCCCGCCGCCGCCGCCGGCGGGCGCCTCCGAGGGGCGGGGCACGCCGGGGCCCCCCGCGGACCCCGAGTCGCCGCTGCTGGGGGAGCACTACGTGTCGCCCCGCGCGTACAACGCCGCCCTCGCCGTCGTCGCGGGGCCCGCGCGGCCCTCTACCTCCCTGGCGCCCCCGCGCGCCCCGCCGCGCCCCGCGGCGCGCCTCTTCTTCAGCTGCGCCGAGGCGGCCGCCGCCGAGGCCGTCCTCTCCGCCGTCGAGCGCGCCTCCTCGCGCCCCGAGGTGGCCCCCGCCCGGCAAGGCGCCGGCGGCGGCGGCGTCGCCGGCCCCCCTCACTCTGGGGCGGGCAGGTGCGGGAGCAGTGCGGGGCCGTGCGGGCCTTCCTCCGCGCGGTCGGCGAGCTCGACCGCGCCGTCGCCGCCGCCACCGAGGGCGACGGTGCCTCCCCCCGCCCCCCCGCCCTCGCCGGGGCCCGAGCGGGGCGGGCGGGGCGGGGCGCAGTGGAGCGGCGGCGGGACCTGCGGGACGTGCGCGTGTCGGCGCTGACCCTCACCCTCGACCGCGACCGCATCGCCCGGCGCAGCGTGCCCCCGCTCCCCTCCCCCCACGCCGTCGTCATCTAGGCGCCCCGGCGCCACCGCCCCCCGCGACTCTCTCCATCGCACCTGAACCCAAGTACTCTTCTCCCCCACGCCGCCTCAAGATGTCCAGTGACGGAAATTAAAGCGCCGGCGCACAGCGTTCTGCGCATGCACGTGCACGTGGTGCAAGCTTGGTTACGTTATAGGCTTCCACAGCCGCAGCAGAGCCAGAAGGGTCCGGAAGAGCCCTCGCCGAGTCTAAGATGCAGGCAGCGCGGCGGCCGAACGCGCTCCAAAAGGCCCAGGCCGTCGAGCTTGCGGGGCGGGCGGGGCCCGTTGCGGGGGGTCGAGGCGGGGCAAAAAGTGCAGAAAGTGACCCCTGAGGGATTTGAACCCCCAGCCTTCTGATCTGGAGTCAGACGCGCTACCGTTGCGCCAAGGAGTCGTGCGAATTTCCGCTCACCCGCCTCTGGTCGCTCGGTGGCCCGAAGGCCCGCCACCGAAGCGTCCTCGACGCGTACCCGCTGGCCCGGCTCAGGTCGCTCAGCCCGGCTGCAGCGGGCCACTATCGCGCGAGCCGACGGGTAGCGCGAAGCTTCGCCGGACCGCCGGTGGTCCCCCCGGTGGCCAACCGCCCCCGAACGTCGTCCGAGCGCCCTCCGAGCCCAAAGCGAGCATCTAGTTTGCCATCTAACACGGAACCGCCTGTGGTTTGAACTTCGTCCGAACGCCCTCTGAGCAGTCGGCTCGGGCCCGAAGAGAACATCTACAGCTGAGACTACCGGTCGACTTCGCGGCGCCGGCCGGCGGCCAACCCGCAACTTAATCTTCAGATCTAGATGCCCACGAGCCGCGGTGCCGGCCGCGGTGCTGGCGCGGCCGCCAAGATGAGACAGCGTGGCGTCCAATGTTAGCGGCAGCCGCCGCCGCGCGCGTGGACGTTCTACGCTTGCGCAGAGGCCCTGCCGCGGAGAGCTGGCGCGGAGAGACCCCTGCAGGTCCACCTGGCCATGGCCAGCTGCAGGTCCGCGGCCGGGGCGGTGCCGCGACCAGAGCTCGACGCGTATGAGTCCAACTAATCGAGCGAGGGCACGCCCGACAGAGCGCGGTCTTCGAGAAGCTGGAAGCGAGGCAGGCCGTGCAAGGACTTGCGCCGGATCCGACGGCGCTCGTCTTCGACACAACCGTCCATCAGCTGCACTGGTGCGGAACGCGCTGCGTCCATCAGGGGGCCGTGCTGCGCTTAAGGCGCGGCGATGCGGAACTCGGAAGATGACGTCTGTTTCTGTTTCTGCCGCGGCAGGCTCCGCTTCCCGGATGCGGCTGTGCTCGCCGGGACGGGCGTCCTGCTCACGGCGAACAAGCTGGGCCCGCCCAGCATCGCTGTTCAGGTGCGGCGCGCCGTGCCGGGTGCCGCCGCCGCGTCCGCGGAGCGCTCAGCGCTAGCGCCACGGCGCAGTCGTGTGAGTGGACCGTGTTTTTGGTGGTCGGAGCGGACGGCACCGTCGGCCCTTTCAGGTGCCGTGCGCACCCGCCTCGCCCCCGGATTCCGCTGACAGGGCCGCGCTCCGGCAGCTTCTCCGAGGCGGCCCAGGCGCGTCTTTTGCCCGTCTCGTGCGCGGCGTCTCCCGACGGCGCCGGGGCGCGCGCGCAGGGCTCGGAGCAGGCGGTGGAGCTGCTCGCGAGGCGGGCGGACACCGGCGCGCCGCTCACGAGCGCCCGCATCGTCTTCCTCGCGCGACGCGAGCCCGACGATGCGAGAGCAGAGCCGCCGCCGGCAGAGTCGCAGGCTTCTCCCGCCGGCCCCTCTCCGCCCGGCGCCCTCCCTTCGGGCGCCCCGCCGCCGTCGCTCCCGTGCCCTCCCAGCGTCGCCGAGACCGCCTCTACCTCCCACCCGCCGCCTCCGCTGCAACCGGCGGTCGCTGCGCCCGCCCGGGCCGTGGCGGCGTGGCCCCAGCCGGGGCCCAGCAGCGGGGCGCAGGGGGAGGAAGACCCCGCGGCGCCGCTGGAGCACGCCGCGCGGCTGGCTGAGCGTCGCACGCGCGCCACAGCGCACGAGCAGTCCGGCTTCCGTGCGCCCCCCCTTCGCGCCCCGCCGGCTGGCACGCCCCGCTGACGGCCCCCGCGCCCCCGCGCAGCCTTCCTCGACCCCGCAGTCGTCTCGGGCCTCGAGTCGCTCGTGATCAGCGCGCGCGAGGGCGAGGCCGCGGGGTCGGCGGCGGCGGGCGAAGGGAGCGGCCGGCGCGGCGGGTGCGGCGGGTGGCGCCGGGCCTGGAGGCGAGCGAGAGCCTCCTCCGCCGCATCGACGCCGCCGCCGTCGACGGCGGCGACGGTGCCTCCAGCGACGCCGATGACGCCCCAGCGCCGCCGCCGCCGCCGCCACCCGCGGGCCCGGCCGGCGGAAGCCGGCCCGGACGCGGCTCTGGCGGGCGGAGCGAGCGAGACTTCGTCTTCGAGAGCGACGCGGCGCGGGCGGCGTTCGAGGAGCGCGCCGGCGCCGCGTTGCGGGCGCTCGCCGCGGCGCCCTCGCCCGACACCGCCGCCGCCTTCCTCCGCGCCTTCGGTGCGCCCCGCCACGCCGCCGACACCGGGACGGGGGCCCGACTGCCGCCGCTGAACGGCGCGCGCAGCGTCGGGGCCGGCGCTGGACTCGCGGTTCGTGTGGACGCCGTCGGGACAGCGCGACCTGCGGCGAGCAGCGCTGCTGCTACGGGCCGCGGCGCGCTCGGTCGCCCCGGAGCAGAGCGCGCTCGGCGGTCTCGTGAGCTCCGCCGTCAACGGGTGCGGCGGCCCTTTCGCTGGCCCCGCTCTCCGGCCGACCCGCACCCGCGTCCCTCCGCAGGATTATGTTCTTCTCGCGCTTCGCGCCGTACGGGACCCGCCGCCGCTCCCGCCCCTCGCGGGCGGGCCCGACGCGGGCGGGGGCAGGGAGAAGCTGGTGGCGGCGTGCGAGCGGAGCTGGGAGCTGGCGGACGCGGTGACGCCGCCGACGACGGGCCTGGCGCTGGACCTGGCGCTCGTGCCCGTGCCGCAGCTCGTGCAGCTCGCCCGCCTCGCCGCCGCCTTCCTCGAGCCCCTCAGCGAGGAGAGCCCGGGGCCCTACGCCGAGGCCCGCCCCGCCCCGCCCCGCCCCGCCCCGCCCGGCGCCCCTCACGCCGAGGCAGGCCCTCTCCTTCCTCGGCCTCCGCCTGCTCCAGAACCTCGAGGCGCCCCCCGCCCCCCCGCGCCCCCCGCCGGCCCCCGCGCTCACGGCGCGCCGCAGGACGAGGAGGCGTGCAGGGTGCTCTACTCGGCGTGGGGGCTCGTCAAGAGGCGCGGCCTCTCGCCGTGCAGGGCCGAGTGCCGGGCGATCCGCTGCATCGCCATGAGCCTCGCGCGCCGCAACCAGAACGAGAAGGCGGCCGAGGTGGCCGCCTGCTGCTACTGGTACCTCCCGCCCGCTTCAGACACGGACGCGGATCGCCCGGCGGCGGGGGCGCGCTTACGGGCCGCCGCGCAGGTTCGAGCACGAGGGGAGGCTCTCCGGGGCCGACTGGCGGATCAAGTTCGGCTCCATAGACTCGCTGGGTGCGCGATGGCGGGCCTCTGCCGCCGCGCCGGGGCCTCGCGGGCGCGAGCGAGCGGGCGGCGGGGGCGGGGGCGGGGCAGCGCGGGTGGCGCTGGGGCGGCGGGACTGGGAGGTCGTGCTCGCCCTGCACCGCACCCAGGGCGAACTCGCCGAGCGGCAGATGGACCCCGTCCGCCCCGCCCCCGCCCCCGCCCCCGCCGGCCCCTCGCCCTCCAGCGCGCCCCGCGAGCGAGCGGGCCCCGCCCCCGCAGGAGGACCCCGATGTCGCCAACTTAGCCTTCATGCAGACGGCGAGCCGCCCCCTTCCCCTCCTCCCCCGCCCCGCCGCCCTCACCCGTGCCGCCTGGGCGCAGGCCTACTCCGGCGCCCTCGCCCTGCACAGGGGTCCGTCCCCCGCGTGCGGGGCCGGGGCCGGCCTCGGAGTGACGGGGGCGCCCCCTTCCTGGCGCGCAGGGCGCTACCTCGAGTTCATCGGGAACTACCGGCGCACGCTGCGCGTCATCCGGGAGCGCGCCGAGCTGCTCCTCGCGAGCCCCCTCCTCGACGTCCGCAACGCCTTCAGGGCGACCCCGGGGGCGGAGAAGGCGATGGCCTCCGGCCTCCGCCTCGCCGTCCTCCTCCAGCGCACCCTCGACTGGAGGCGCCCGCCCGCCCCGCCCGCCCCGGCCGCCTCGCCGCGCGCCGCTGACGGGGCCGGGGGCAGCGGGGCGACGCCGGTGCTGGCGCACATGCTGTACGGCCTGGCGGGGGGCTACGCGAGCCTCGGGGACGCGCGGCGCGCCGCCTCCACCCTCCGCGAGGCCCTCAAGGTCCCGCCCGCCCCGCCCCGCCCCGCCCCGCCCCGCCCTGCCCCCGCCCGGCCCCGGCCCGAGCGGAGGCTCCCGCCCGCAGGAGTACGGGCGCTTCCCGGGGACCTTCCCGGGGGACCACCCGCGCGTCCTCGCCGCCCGCGCCGCCCTCGCCGCCTGCTCGGCCGCCTGCTCGCGCTCCCCTCCACCACCTCCGCCTCCCCTCCGCCTCCCCGCCTCCTCCCTCTCCCCGCCCCGATCCCTCCCCATCGCCCCGGGCTCCAGCTCCGGCGCCAGCCCCGCCTCCCTCCCCGCCCCGAGCCCCGCCCGCCTGCCCCCGAGCCCGCCCCGGCCCCCGCCCCTCTCTTCAACTTTCGCTTCTTTAGATCTAGTTAAGTACTATAGTTAGTTAAAAATATCGGTTCGAGCTCGCCCGCGCTTCAATTTTAAGCTCGCTCCGGATCCTTAAGCGCTAGCTTCAAAATGTGCAATTGATCATGACTCATAATTAGCCTAGTAGCTGAAATCATGATTTCAAGTTTAGCCTAGTATACGTAGCATGAATTAGTAAGTCATGATCATGATATCGATATTAATGGGTGTCTACGTTGATATTAATATTGATCATGATCATGAATATTTGGATACGCATGCGCATCGCTTGCTGTCGCCGCGGCGCTGCAATCCGATGATCGTCAAATTGCAATGCCTTCTATACATATGCATCCTAATCGATATCTATCCTACTTTAACTATCCTGCAATGCCGATTGGGCACGCTCTACTAGGCTACTCAGTGCGTGCCTACTACTATATAGCTAGGCTACATCTTAGTTGGCAAAAATTTTGGCTAACTCCTGAAGATCGAAGGTCGAACAATCGCAAGCTTAAGATGCTTCCTATAGCTATAGGAACTCGAGCTCCTAACCAACTAGCTACTTTCCCTACTGGGCCACATTGCACTGCATGGGCTACGTACTACGGTATACGTCACTCAGTATGCGCACACAATATACTTTGATACTATAGCTATACGTGATAATAATTCGGTTTGGATAAATGTATATATATAGTATTCTATCTATCACTCAGTGACTCTCAAGGTATAGATTGAAAGAAATGGAACTGTTCTCAGGGCTCGCAGGCGACCTATCTTTCTAGATCTGTATACTGGGTAGCTAGCGCTGTGCTGGCATCACTCTGGTCGTGCGTCATCCACATGCGTGGATCCGACGGTCAAAAACAACAGAAAACACCCGCAGACGTCTACATCGAGCGAAACAAAATTGGCGAACTGCGCATGCGAAAATGGCATCGCACGGCAAGTTCAGATGCCCTTCGACAGCGGCGAAAAAAAGAATCGAAAAGAAGCTGCTGTATATGAATGTGTGGCACGAGGAGTAGATATAGTAGTAGCTACTCATCATCACGAGCTCGAGTTTGCGTAGTTGCCATATATGCGTTGAGCAGATGGATCAGTCCGCCTTGATACCCGCGTCGGCGAAAATCTAATCGCGGTCGCGATCGCGCCGGGTCAGCGGAACACATTTTGGAATTGTTCTTCTATTCGCGGGAGCTGGGGCTCGCTGGGGCGGGGGCTGGCGGGGGCGGACCTTGGCGATGCGGCGCTGGCTCTCGCGGCCGGCGGCCTTGGAGGCGGACGAGGGCGCGTCGGAGCCGGCGGCGCCGAGCGCGCGCCTGAAGAGCTCCTTGCGGAGCTGGCACACCAGGTCCTCGACTGCCCGCCGCGAGCCGCGTGAGCGCACCGACGGGACGGAGGAGCAGCGGCGGGGCGGGGCGGGGAGGGGCGCGGGCGCGGGGCGGGGCGCACTGGAGGTGTTCGGGTCCTCCATGATCTGCTGGGAGCGGCCCTCGATGAGGCTCAGGTAGTGCTCCTCGCTGAAGCCGGCGATCGGCGCGCACTGCTCCGTCTGCTGCAGGTGCGCCAGCCCCCGAACCCTGCCCCGTCCCGCCCTACTCAGGAAGAGAGAGGGGGGGGGGGGGGGGGGGAGCCGCGGAGGGCGGGGCGCTCGCACGCACACGGCGGCCCAGCGGCGCAGGGAGTCGAACTTGCGGAAGGGCCAGCGCTTGATCCCGCACTTCCGGCAGACGCGCTTCATCGTCGTCCCGCTCAGGCCCTGCCATATGCACGATCTCGATCATCGGAATTCGAATGGGGGAGGGGCCGCGGCCGCGGGCCGGCGGGGCGCACCAGGGCCCTGACGGCCTCCTCGGAGGGGACCTTGAAGTGGCGGCGCATGCGGGCGAGGAGCTTGCGCGGCTCCTCCCCCGTCCACCCCGCGCTCGGCCGCCCCTCCCCGGCCCCCAGCGCCCCCTCCTCCGCCCCGGCCCTCCCCGCCTCCTCCCCCGTCGCCCTTCTGCCGGCGCCCGGCGGGGCCTCGGCGGCGTGCCGGGCCGGCTCCGGGGCGGGGCCGGCGTGGGTGGAGGCGAAGGTGCCGGGGGGGCCCGGGCGGGGCGCCCAGGAGAGGCCCAGGTCGCCGATCATCTGGGCGAAGGAGGGCGCGCCGGCCATCGCCATCGAGGGGCACACGGGGAGGTCGAACACGAGCGGGCCTGCGCTCGGACAGGGCAGCGCCGCCGCCGCCGGCTGGGAGGGGGCGGGGCGCGAGGAGGAGTGGGGCGGGGCGTGGCCGCGCGGGTGCGCCCCCGCCTGCTGGGCGTGCGCGCGCTGGAGCTCCTGCTGCTGCAGCTGCAGCTGCTGCTGGTGGAAGTGCAGCTGCGCGGCGAGCTCTTGCCGGAAATCAAGCGGCAGGCCCTGCTGCCCCAGGAGCTGCCCCTGCGCATGCCCGGGCGCCGGGGGCCGCGCGGGCGGCGAGCTCGCGGCCTCAACACCCGCCGGCGCCTGCTCCTTCGGCCCGTTGACGGGCGGCTGCTGCTGCTTCAGTTGAGTGATCAGCGAAGCCGAGGGCAGCTGAGTGATGATCTGCGACGCCGGGGCCGGGGCCGCCGGCTGCTTGCTGGGTCCAGATCTGCCCCCCCCGGCGGGCGAGGCCAGATCGCGGCCATGGGGCTCCCCGTTGCCGGCCGCGGGGTTCAGCTGGAAGTGCGGGACGAATGCCCAGCCGCCGGGACCCATCATGGCATCGGGAAGGAGGCGGCACCGGCGGGGTAGATTTCCGACGGGTCTGCCGGTCCGTGACCGGAGGAGAGGCCGAAGGCGCCAGCCGAACTCGAGGAGGGGTCGCTGTTGAGGGCGAGAATTCAGAGGCCGGGCCAGCTGATGGCCGGGCCGCGCTGGGACTGCTGCGAATCGAGCGGCTGGCTGCAGGCACCGCAGCTGAAGAACGATCGGAGATTGGGGCTCGCGCCGTTTAAGAAAGCTTGCGAGGTCGGAGGCGCGAAAGATCGGCTGGGGGAGGAGGCGGAGGCGTAACGTCGCGACAAGCGCGGATAACGAACTTCGGGATCTCACGCCTTCGCTGCGGCTGGAGAAAAGATGCACGTAGGTTCTTTTGGATCCTGATCGACGCAGCTCGTGCCAACGCTGAGCATATCGTCCGCACTGCCGCTTTCAAGCTAGAACCGCCGAGGCGCGGCGATGCGGTCTTTAAATTTGCAGCGGCAGCCGCGCGCAGCCGTCGTCATCGCCGCCGTGTGATGAAATGCAAGAAGGGCCCCAAGGAAGCCTTGAAGCTCGCAAGTTACGCTCTGTGGCGGAATATGCCAGGTAAGCAACGTCTCATGAAAATCTCTCATGTGAATTGCGACATCGGGAACATACGCACGTGCAAGCCTGGCCGCTGCGCGAACGCTCCTCCCCAAGGCCGGAAACTGCCAGAAGCTGAGAAGTTCTTCGTGCTGTCTGGCGCAGAGACACTCGGGCGACCCGGCCGCGATGCAGGCCAGCACGGCTAGCAGCTCGCCCCGACCCGGCTGCACATTGTAGCTGCCGATGCGAAGCTTCGCGCTACCCGTCGGCTCGCGCGATATTGGCCCGCTGCAGCCGGGCTGAGCGACCTGAGCCGGGCTAGCGGGTACGCGTCGAGGACGCTTCGGTGGCGGGCCTCCGGGCCACCAAGCGACCACAGGCGGATGAGCGGAAATTCGCACGACTCCTTGGCGCAACGGTAGCGCGTCTGACTCCAGATCAGAAGGCTGGGGGTTCAAATCCCTCAGGGGTCACTTTTGCCCCGCCGAGCCCCCCCCGCAACGGGCCCCGCCCGCCCCGCAAGCTCGACGGGCCTGTTGGACTCACAGTTGGAGCGCGTTTGCCAGCGCTGCCTGCATCTCAGAGTCGGCGAGGGCTCTTCCTTCTGGCTCTGCTGCGGCTGTGGAAGCCTATCGTAACCGAGCTTGCACCAACGTAACCAAGCTTGCACCACGCGCACGGACGTCGACCATTCCGCCCCGCGGCCGGCAGCTTAGCAACGGTCAGCCAGCGGCCGCTATAGCTATGGGTCACCGCAGCTCGAAGCACCATGCATATGGGCACCGATGGGGCCACCGCCGCGGCGAGAGCGGCGCCGCCGGCGACACCGAGGCGCCTCCTGTGCAGCTGCTGCCGATCGAGCCCGAGGAGGACGAAGACGACGGTGCGGGCGCACGGCGCCGCGCGTCGCGCAGGCGCGCCCTAATCGTCGAACGCCTCGACCGGGCAGCTGCGGCGGCGGCGGCGGCGGCGGAGGCGGGGCGCGGGTGGGAGGGGACGCTGGAGCTGCTGCCGGACGCGATCCTCGCCCGCATCCTCCTCCTCGCCGCCACCGGCCCCCGCGCCCCCTCCGCGAACTGCAGCGGCCCGCTCGAGGCGGCGTGGGCGGCGGCGGCGGCCCCGCGGTGCTCCCCGAGCGGGTGGAGCTGCTGCGGGCGGTGTGCCGGCGCTTCCGCGGGGCGCTGGACGCCGCGGGGACGCGGCGCTGCTGGAGCGCCTCGAGCTCGACCTCACCCTCGTCTGGGAGCTCGGCGCCGTCAGCGCCCCGAGGAGGACCCCGCCCGCTTCGAAGGCCAGCTCGTCCGCCAGTTCTTCCCCGAGCCGGCCTCGCGGGGCGCCCCGCCGAGCCCCGCCCTCTCCTGGCTCGCCCGCCTCCGCCCGGGCAGCTCGGGCGGCGCGGGCGCTGCGGGGCGGCTGGACCGGCTGCGGGCCTCGACGGAGCGGGAGCTGGGGCGGCTGGGGGCGGCGCGGGCCTGGCGGGCCTGCGGGGCGCCCTGCAGGAGCTCGACCTCTTCTTCGAGGCCTTCTACGCCACCGACGCGCGCCCCGCCCCGCCCCGCCCCCGCACCCGTGGCCTCACCCCGCGCTCCGCCCCGCCGGCCCCGCAGCTGCCGCTGCCGGCGGTGGCGAGCTCGTGGAGCGCCTGCCGGCCCTCCGCTCCGTCCGCCTCGCCACCGGCCTCCCCGACACGTCCGCCCCGCCCCGGCCCCGGAGCCGCCCGGGGCCGCTGAGGGGGCGGGGCGGGGCCAGGAACGCGGGGATCTTCCTGGTGCGGGAGGAGGCGGAGTACGGGGGGGCCCCAACCACGAGCTCGCCGCCCTCCTCGCCCCCCTCCCCCGCCTCCCCGCCTCCAGGTCCCGCGCCCCGCCCCCGTCCCCGCCCGCCCCGGCCCCGCCGCTCGAAGCGAAGCGGGCGCCGGGGCAGGCCCTGGACCTCGGCCCGGAGTTCCCGGCGCCCGTCCGCCTCCTCCGCGCCCTCGCCGCCCGCCCCGGCGGCCAGGCCCCGCTGCGCGCCCTCGCCGCCGCCGCGCCCCTCCAGCGCCCCGAGGAGCTGGCGCCGTGCCTCGCCGCCGCCGCCGCCATCGACGGCCTCGAGCGCCTCCGCCTCGACCCGCACCGCCCCGAGGCCCTGTACCCCCCTGACACCCTCCCCGCCTCCGCCTCCGCCGAGTGCCTCCGGCCCCTCTCCTCCCTCTCCGCCCTCCAGTGTGCGCACGTACCCCCCAAGGCCCGCGCCCCTCCACCCCCGCCCCGCCCACGCTCCCGCCGCGCGCAGCGCTGGGCCTGGGGGTGCCCCTCGACTCGCTCGAGTTCCTCGTACCCCTGACCCGCCTCGAGCACCTCCGCCTCGCCCTCCGCTCCAGCGCCGACTGCTCCCCCCTCGCCGGCCTCCCCTGCCTCCGTACCCTCTCCCTCTACATCCCCCTCCCCTCTGACGAGGCCTCTGGCGTGCGTTACCCCCGGGACCTCCCCTGCATCCCCTTTCGAGGCGGGGGTGCGCAGGGGAGGGTGCTTGGGGGCGCGCAGGGGCGGCCTGCGCCGGGTAGCGACGCCTCCACGCGCTTCTCCGCGACGCTCGCCCGCCTCGGCTCGCTCGAGGTGCCCCCGCCCCCGCCGCCTCGCCCCTCGCAGCTCCCGACCCGCCCGCCTGCCGCGCCGCGCCGCGCAGGCGGTGGAGCTGAGCGTGCCGGAGAGCCACCTGAGCGCGCTCGCCGGGCTGCCGGCCTCGCCCGTCCTCTGGCCCCGCCTCCGCCTCGCCTGCCTCCACTCCAAGACGGGCGACCCCGCGCGCCCCTCCCGCCTCCCCGCGCCCCTCCTCCCGGTGCCCCGGGCTTCCCCCCCCCCCCCCCCCCCCCCCCGCTCCGCCGTCTCCGGCGGCCTGACGCTTCGTTCGCAGCGCGTCGCGGAGCTCGCACCGGGGCTGCGCGAGCTCGTGCTGAAGAGCGTGCCCCCACTGCCGCCGCCCGCCGGCCTCCGTCTCCGCCGCCTCGCCGCCACCGACGAGGCCCTCGGGTGCCGCCCCCCCCCCCCCCCCCCTCTTCTGAGGGAGGAAGAAAACGGCCCCCGCCGGAGCCGATCCCGAGCCCGAAACGGCGGCGGGGCGGCGCAGGTACGTGGGGTTCGAGCACCGGTACGAGGACCTGCGGGACGCGCGGAAGGTGCTGCGCGCCGCCTTCGGGGTGAAGGCGGAGCCCTTCGATCCCACCCGCACCGACCTCTGCCGCTGGCGCCTCGGGCCCCTCTTCACCGGGAGGGACGCCCGCTGAGGCTTGGAGGATCGGCCACTGAGTAGATTGGAATGTAACGAAACCAGAAGATAGCAGCAGGAATGAAATCGTGAGAGCTGGTATGTATTGCGGTTTACACATATGTACATTCATGCTGTCGATCGCGCTGGGATCGGTCTTTCCAGTGAGCCCCTTACGCTAGACGGGCCTCCTTCAGGCGTGGACCCCAGCCCTGCCGGGGCGGGGCGGGGCGCCTTGGGCTCAGAAGCGGAGCGCCGCGAGGGCGTTCTTCAGGTCCTCCTCCACCGCCGCCTGCCGCCGGCGCCCCGTTAGAAAGGAGCGCGCGCTGAAGAGGGCGGGGGCCGGCGCCTTGGTGGCGGGGTCGACGGGGGCGCTCTGGAGGGCCCCCGACGCGCCCTCGAGGAGCGAGGAGACGGGGGCGCCCTTCCAGGGCGTGCCCCCGGCGCCCGCCCCGCCCTTGCCCCGCCGCTTCCCGCTCGCCGCCGGCTTCTCGCGGCGGGGGACGGGGGCGGGGCTGGCGAAGCCGTGGGCTTCGGCGGCGGCGGGGTCACGGCGCTCCGGGGGGCGGCGGGCGTGGGCGCGGGCGGCTTCGTCGTCGACGGCCTCGGCCTCCTTGGAGAAGAGCAGGTCGTGCTCCGACGTCCCGAAGATCCCCAGCGTGGCGAGGAAGGCGAGGTGCGCCTCGAGCTCGGGGCCCGGCGCGCGCTGGCCGCCGTGCGTGGCGGCGAGCTGCAGCTGCGTCGGGCTCGTCGACGTGTCCTCCAGCTCGAACAGGTTCCTGAGGTTCGCGAACGAGAAGTAGCGGAACTGGTTCTCCTTCTCCAGCGCCGTCCGGTTCAGCCCCTCCTTGAAGACCTGCCCGCCCGCCGCCCCGCCGCCCCGTCAGCCGCCGCCTCCGCGCCAGCAGCGGGCGGGGCGGGGCGGGGCGGGCCTGGCGGCGGTAGATCTTCTCCTCGATGGTGTTGCAGGTGAGGAGCCTGCGCCCCGGAGCCGTCAGCGGGCGAGCACCCCAAAGCAGGCCGGGGAGAGGCGGGCCGGTAGACGACGACGTCGCGGGTCTGGCCGATGCGGTAGGCCCGGTCCACCGCCTGGTTGTCGCAGCTCGGGTTCCAGCTCGGGTCGACTGCCGCCCCCGCCCCTCGGCGCCCCGGCGGGGGTGGGGGGGCGAGGCGAGGGGGCGGACAGATGATGACGCGGTCGGCGCCGGTGAGGGTGAAGCCGAGGCCGCCGACCTGCGTGCTCAGCAGGAACGCCGTGATCGACTTGCGCCCGTTGAACCTGCCCCGACCCCGCCTCGGCCCCGCGCCGGCCAGGGCGGGCGGGGCGGGCGGGCGGGGCACTTGTCGATGAGGCGCTGGCGCTCGGCCGGCTCCTTCACCGAGCCGTCCACCCGCAGCAGCCGCACCCCCTGGCCCGCCCCCTCAGCGCCCCCGCGAGAGGCGCGGCGCGGGGCGGGGCGGGCGGACGGCGTCGGCGAGGGCGCGGTGGAGGATGTCGAGCATGCGCACGTAGCGCGCGAAGACCAGCACCTGCCCCCCGCCCGCCCCGTCAGGGGCGCCTGCTGGCGCGGGGCGGGGCGGGGCGGGGCGGGCCTTGTGGCCCTCGTCGGCGAGGCGGCGGACGAGCTGCACCGTGAACCGCAGCTTGGCCGACTGCTCCAGGATCACCTGCGCGCGCGCGTCGGCCCCCGTGAGGGGGAACGGGGCGAGGAGGGGCCGGCGGGGCGGGCCTCGGCGTCGGCGCTGGTGTCGATCTCGAGGGCCTCCACGAGGTCCGCCGGCGCCTCGCCCCCCTCCTCGTCCTCGTCCAGGTACCCCTCCGCCGCGTCCGCCCCCTCCTCGGCGGCCGCCTCCGCGCGGCGGCAGGCCTCGTGCAGGGCGGCCTGGCGGCGGCGGCGGGCGGCGGCGGTCTCCGGGGCGCGCAGGAGCAGGCGCGGGTGGTCGCAGATCTTCTTCATCACCGTCAGCTGCCCCCCGCCGCCCGGCCCGACGGTGAGCTCGAACGGAGGAGGCGGGGCGGGCCCTGCGGGACCTTGGGGAGGGCGGAGCGGGTGTCCCCCTCGCCGAGGCGGAGAAGCAGCTGCTCCACCTCCGGCAGCGAGAGGAACGAGCGGTAGATGCGCTCCTGGTCGGGGGAGAGGGGCAGCCAGATGATCAGGTCGTTCTTCTTCGGGAGCGACGAGCTGCGGCCCCGGCTCGAGGCGGAGCGAGGGCGGCGAAGATAGGCGGCGCACGGGGCGTTGACGTTCGTCGACGTCGGCGCGCCGGCCTCGGCGGGGGCCCCCTCGCCGTCCGGCCCGCGGAGGATCTTGACCTGCGTGTGCGGGCGGGCGGGTCAGCGGTGCGGGAGGAGGGCGCGGGGACGGGGCGCGGGCCTTCTCGCGGCGGAGGAAGTGGGGCCGGATGCGCTCGCGCAGCATGATCGAGCGCTCGTTCCCCAGCGCCTTCTCCCAGCTGCCAAGCCGGCGCCGTGAGGCGCGGCGCGGCGGGGGCGCCCCGCGGGGCGGCCCCGGCGCACTTGGAGGAGTCGGAGACGCAGGCCCTCTCGATGGGGTTGTTGAACTCGGCGGCGAAGGAGCGGCCGCCGCCGAGCAGCTCCGGCTGCACCACGCTGAACAGCGCCCTGCGCACGCCCGGTGCGCGTTAGCCGGGGCGGAGGGGCGGTGCGCACGGGGGCGGACCAGAGCTCGCGGAGGTTGTTCTGGATGGGGGTGCCGGTGAGGAGGACGCGGTGGCGGGCGCGGACGGCCCTGACGCCCTGCGAGCGCGCCGTCGCCGGGTTCTTCAGCAGGTGCGCCTCGTCGCACGCCACCACGTCCCACTGCCGCCGCGGGCTCAGCGGCGGGGGGAGGCCAGGCGGGGCGGGGCCCGGGGCGGGGGGCGCCTTGATCTTGTGGAGGAGGGAGGGGTCGCGGGCCTCGGCGAGCTCGTCCTCGTCGGCGTACTCCTCCGAGTCGTTCGTCCAGCGCCCGCCCTTGCCGGCCACGGGCGGCATCGCGAAGACGTCGGGGCGCGAGGCGAGCGTCTCGAAGGTCGTGAGGGCGATGCAGGGCTTGCCCGCCCCCGCCGCCACGAGGAGCTCCCGCACGGCCTTCTGGCGCCCGGGGATGCTGCCCCCGTGGATCTGGAAGACGCGGGCGAGGCGGCACCACTTGCCCGCCTTCTGGCGCCAGTGCTCGAGGAGGGACTTGGGGCAGACGAGGAGGACGCAGCGGGCGAGCTGGCGGAAGAAGAGGCCGTGGAGGAAGGAGAGGAGGGTCACCGTCTTGCCCAGGCCCATGTCGTCCCCGAGGAGGGCCCCCTTGCGCTCCTTGTGCAGCCTGCCGCGCCCCGCGCTCAGCCGGGCTGCGGCAGACCTCGTGCCGGGGCCGGGGCCGGACCCGAAGAGCCAGGCGACGCCCTCGCGCTGGTAGGGGAAGAGGCGCTCGTGGATCTTGCGCGGGAGGCTGTAGTCCGCCTCCCCCTCCAGCCCCCAGTCCCCGTCCTCGTCCTCCACCCACGTCCTGCCCCCGCCCCCGCTCGCAGGCGGGAGGGCGAGGCAGGCGGGGGGCGCACTGGTCGATCTTCTCGGTGGCGAAGCCGCCGCCGCCGAACATGACCTCCTCCGCCTTCGCCGCCTCCTGTCCCTTCTTCTTCCGCGCCTTCTCGCGGCCGCGGCTGGCGTCGGAGTCGGCGCCCGACGACTCGTACTCCTCCTCCTCGTCCGCCTCGTCCGCCACGAAGCCGCCGTCGCCTGCCGCGGCGTCAGGCCGGCGGGGGGCGAAGGGACCGGCGAGGGGCGGCGGCGCACCCGAGCCGGCGTCGCTGCCGCTCTCAGCGACATAATCCTCGTCCTCGTCCTCGGCGCTGGCGCCGCGGCGCACGCGGGCGGCGGCGGCCTCCACCGCGCGTTCCTCGTCGCTGTCCTCCGCGTCGCACTGCCGTGCAGCGATCGACGAGAGCGCGGGCGGGAAAGATGGGAGCCGGGGCCGGCGGGGCGGGCGCACGTTGGCGGCAATCTGGTCCGCGAGGCACGGGGCGGGGCGGCTGCGGGGGGCGGGTTCGGGGGCACGCCGGACGCCGCCGGCGCGCTGCTGGGCGCGGTGCTGCGCGATGGCCTCCAGGCCGCCGCGCGGCGCCGGCCCCCGCCGCTCCTGCCTCACCGGGCCCGCCTCCTCCTCCTCCTCGGCGCTCTCGCTCGCGTACGCGGCCGCCGGCGCGGGCGCGGGGCGGCCGCCCTCCGCCTCCGCCTCGGGCTCGGACTCGTCGTCCTGGTCGGAGGCGGCGCCGGGGTCGACCGCCGGCTCCCGCATCTCCCGCGCCGCCCGCGCCTCCCGCTCCGCCAGCGCCGCCGCCCGCCGGTCGTGCACCTGCCCGCCCCCGCCGCCCCCGTCGGCCCCGCCCCGCGCCGTGCCGCGCCGGAAAGAGGACGGCCGCACCATCTCGAAGTCGCCGAGGCAGACGGGGCCTGGAAAAGGAAGGGCGTGAGCGGGCTCGCGGGGAGAAGGAAGGGCGTCGCTCACAGGACCACTCCTCGCAGTCGGGGACGGCCTCCAAGTCGATGCACTCGAGGTGGTACGAGCGCGGGCAGCTGTCGCACATCAGGATCTCCCCTGCGCGCGCGTCGGAACCGGGTCCAGCGCGAAGGAGACAAAGAGGGAGAGCCGCGGCAGCGCGCACCGCCCCGGTCGCACACGGAGCACTCCTCGTCGTTCTGCATCTGCTTCTCCGGCGAGGATTCGGAATCGTCGTCGTCTGAATCGACGACGATGACGCCCTGAACAGCCCCCGGCCCCGAGGCCGGCTCCCTCTTCACGGCAGCGGGCTTTACGGGGTTGGGCGCCGGCGAGGCGCGGGCCGCCATAGCGGGCCGGCCGCCCCCGATCGGCTCACCATCGCTCTCTTCATCGAGCTGGATGGACAGTCAGCGCGAGAGATCGCACGTGCGCAGTAGGCGCGCACGGTGGCTGCGAGCTGGTCGGCAAGGCTACGAGGGGCGGAGTCGGACGCAGCCGTTGCGGCCGGCACGGCGTCGCCGGCCGTGTTGAGCTCCGGAGGAGTGCCATACTCTTCCTCGTCGCTGGCGGCCAGGCCAAGCTGCACGAGGTGGTCAGGATGGCGGAAATGACCGTTCGCGCGGGTCGTTGCCTCGGCAGCAAAGTCGTCCGCGAGGGATTTCCATGCCGAAGCGGGCTCTTCGATATCTTCCGGGCCTACGAGAGGCACGGGACGTGCAGGTGTCTGCGTGGGTGCTGCCGGTTGGCTGACCGCGGGGAGCGCCGCCTGATCGAAAGTAAGGCGGGAGGACGAGGCAGAGAAGAGAACTTGCACACAGCCAAGCTCGCGAAGCTGAAGACGGTGGGCGTGTCATCGGCCGCTGAAGAAGCGATCTGGGGCGCAGGAAGCTGCGGAGTGGGTGCGTCGTCTTCGTCGTCGCTAACGACCACACGGCGGGCCCTGACGCGCGCATCGGACTTCGAGGTTCACTTAAGGCGCTGTGCGCGACTCGGCGGCTCTGCAGGCGCGCCGGGGAAGTCGCACCTGCGGTTCTTGCGCACGCCGACCTCCTCCTCGTCGCTGTCGTCGACGCGGTTGAGCCCGACCGCTAAGTTTTCCTTACCAGCCATCTGCTGGTCTAGATTCGCTTCCCGGCGGACCAGGCCGTTCACTTAAGTTTGGCTGTACCCGGGAAGCCAGCTTTGACCTTCGCGGTCCTCCTTCGCGCACCGCGCACGATTCGGTGTGCGGAGACGACCTCCTACAGCTCGAAAAACCCGCGGCACAGCGCCGGGTGCGAGGATGCGCCGGGAGAAAGCGCGGCGCGCCGCGTACGCGTCGCTGACATCCTTCGCATCGCTCAGCGTCGCCTGGTTTGCGGGTTGCTTTGGGTGCAAGGGAGCGCGAGGTGCGCCTCAAGCCGCAAGCCCTAACAGTGCTCCTCTTGATCGTCCGCCATTCGCAGCAACCATGGAGCCAGATCGAGAGGCGCCGGCGAAGCGTGCCAGGACGGACGGGTCCGATGTCGCCGAGAGCCCGATCGACACGCTTCCGAACGCGCTGTTGGAGCGCATCTTCGCGGAGCACTTCAGCGCGGCGGAGGCGTGGCTGACGGCGCGGGGGGCGTGCCGCAAGTTGCGGCAGCTTGTGGAGGCGATCGAATGGCGCGAGCTGAAGGCGCGGGGGACGCGGGCGGCAGCGTTCGAGACGCTCTCGGCGGTCGTTCGTGGCGGGCGGCTGCGGCTGAGCGGCGGAGGGTCTGCATCGGTGGAGCTGGAGATCGAATATCGGGATTTAGTTGATTTCGACGACGCCAGCGGCAGCGCCAGCAGTGCACAGGATCCGGATCTGGAGAGAGGGCTGCATGCGCAGCTGCTATCCGAGGTCGAGATCAACGCACTAGGACGGGCGGCGTGCGAAGCGCTTCGGGCGTGCACGCAGGCGGCTGGAGCGCTGCACCACGTCGGCGTGAACTACCGCATGTCCGCCTTGGACAGCATCCTGTTGCGCTTTGAACGCCAGCGCCGGAAGGCGATCGGCCGCGAGATCATTTCTTCTCAGATTATCGGCACTCTGTTTGCGCTGCGGCCCCCACTCTCGGCATCAAGCAGCCTGCTCAGCCTCAGCATCCGGCAAGAGCCAGCCCATCCCGAGGATGATGATCATCATGAAGAGGAGGAGCGGCGGGACGTCGGATCCGATTCAGGGCTGAAAGCCCTCCCGAACAAGTTCGACGTCAGTGCGGAAGCCTTCTTGTATGCGCTGGCCCCCTTTTCTGGTCTTCGGTCGCTCGTCCTCCCGAGCTGGGTGTGCTTCGACCGCGAGCAGCTCGGAGCGGTTGCGGGCTCGTGCCCCGACCTGCGGCGCCTCCACGTCCGTCTCCAGTACGACAGCGCTCTTCTCGGCTTGGCGCCGCTGTCGAAGGTGCCCTCGAGCTCGCCCTAAACATAGCTACATCTACACCGCACGACTCGACCACGTGCACGCTTCCGAGGCTCGCATTCATTTTCGTCGCAGCTCGAGGAGCTTCGCTGGTGGGAGAGCCAGCTCGTTCTTGGGGGTTCCTTCGTCGAATTCGCCACCACACCTGCAGGCCGGCATCTGCGAGACGTGGGGCATGCACACATGTTCGAGTGCGTACTTTCATTATAGCTATAGCTAGCTATTCTCACCGATGTCGTTAAAGAGTTACCTGTATAGCTAACTCTTGCGATCGATCAGCGACTTCCTTTGCAAAGTATCACAGCCGATCGAGCTGCCGGCGTTGCTGGGGCTGGCGGCCATGGAGAGCCTGGAGCGCATGGTGTTCGGCGCGGGTCTCAACGCCCAATTCTTGCGCCTGCATCCGCCGCAAGAGACGCGAGAGGCCGTGGCGGCCATCGGCGCCTGCAGGAAGCTGGTGGAGCTCTCGTTTGCCTGCTGTCCAGGCTACGATGGCGCCGGGGCTGGGATCGTGCACGGCCTCGCGGACGCCATCGAGCGCTCGAAGAGCCTTCGCCACCTTGACCTCTGGATCCGTGCGCCCCGAGAATGGTTACGGAGAACTAAACATAGAGTGTGCCAATTCGCTTGTTGCTGTTTTGAGCCGCTCCCGCAGTCCTGCTGGAGGACGAAGCCTCAGCGGCTGAGGGCTGGGCCCCTTCTGAGGAGGCTCTGCTGCGACTCGTGGCTGCCGCCGCCCCCGTCCTCCGTTCGGCGACCGTCATCTATTGGCAGAACAGCCCTGAGCAGCAGACGCGCCTGTGGAGCTGCCTGCGGGCAGCGGGGCCCCTCGGGGAAGAGCTCGCGGGGCCAGCCGACCACGGCCTTAAAGTGGAGTGGCGCCGCGCGGAGAGCACCGTCCTTGCCGCCGCCTCACAGGTGCAGCTGCAATGAGGGCCGCGGCGCGGGGTCGTACGTATACGTATACGTTGGTGCGCCATGTATCATAGTATCAAGGGTACCTCGAGCGCGGGCCCTGTAAATGTACTTGTTCGAATTCGTACAATTTAAATATCCGATGATCGATATCCGGCCGCGATGCGCGGCGGCCGGCACGTACGCATAGGCGTGCCTTGGTTCCAAGGATTCTTTTTCCCCGTCGACGTCCCCGGCCCGCGCCCCGATGCAGGATGCATATGCAACCGCATGCGCAAGCCGGTTGTAAAACTGTATTTTCATCTCTCACATCTGCGTCCCAGAATGCACAACTGCGAGGCACCAAAACCCGTAATTTCTACCTGCCAATATCGATCGAAAGACTGACTGAACTGTAAGGAATGGAGAATCGAACGGACTGCACTACGCAACAAGAAGCCGCCCCACGAACGGAGCCTACACACTGAAGGGGCCGAGCGAACTAAGGGAGAAGAGGGAGGAGGCGGGGTCGGGAGGGGGGGCCGCGGGAAGCGGCGCGGGGCCGCGCGCGGGCTTAGTCGAAGGTCATCTTCGAGCCCTTGAACTCCTGGACGGTGCCGTCGCGCTTGCCCTTGGACATCGGCGCGCCACCCCGGCCGCCGCCGCGGCCGCGGCCGCCACGCCCGCCGCGGTCGCCGAAACCGCCGCGCCCGCGCCCGCCGCGCCCGCCGCGGTCACCGAAGCCGCCGCGGCCGCGGCCGCCGAAGCCGCCGCGCCCGCCGCGGTCGCCGCCGGAGAAGCGGCCGCCGCCGCGGCCGAAGCGGACGCCGCCGCGGCCGCCGCGGTCGCCGCCGGAGCTGCGGCCGCCGCCGGCGTAGTCGACGCGGACGGGCCGGCCGTCGAAGTCCTGCTCCGCGAGGGCCACGGCCTTGTCCGCCGCGTCCTCCTCCTCGAAGTCAACGAATCCCATACTGCGCGCCGGACGGTCGGCGGCCGCGCCGCGCGGTCGGGACGGGGCGGGGCGCGCGAACCCCTTCGGCTTGCCCATGTCGTTGAGGAGGAGGCGGACGTTGGAGACGGTGCCGCACTCGGAGAAGAACTCGCCGACGCTCTCCTCGGTCGCCGACCACGGCAGGTTCCCCACGTACACCGACTTGCACCCGGGCGGCTTCTCCGACGGGCCCCGCGCTGCACGCAGAGGAGCGCGTCAGCCACCGCGGGCGACGAGAGCGGCCCGGGGCGGGGTGGGGCGAGAGATTGGAGAGGCGGCAGGCGGGGGAATCAGCGTAGAAGTTTGAATCATATAGATCATGCCAAATTTCTGCATAATTATAACGGCATCATTTTGCCCGCGCGGCGGCGCCCCGCTAGCCCCGGGCCCGAGAGGCGACGCGGAGGACGCACAGGGGCGGCCTTCGCTGCCAGCGCCGGACTGCCGGGGCGGGCGCGCCATCTCGATCTTGAGCGAGCGGCCCATGTGCTCCGCCCCGTTCATCTCGAGCGCCTGCCCGCCGTCCGCGTAAGAAGCCGACAGAAATGAAAAGGATCGCGAAGGGAGCGGAGCCGCGGCGGACCTTCTGCGCCTGCTCCGCAGTCTCGAATTGGACGTGGCACGCGCCGCGGGGCTTGCCGGTGTCCTGGAACCGCGCAATGCGCACCTCCCTGCGCACGGCCATCAGCAAAAGCGGCCGGCCGCAATCGGGCAGGGCGGGGGCGAGGCAGGGGCGCACTGGATGCCCTCGCACTCGTTCTCCTCGAAGAAGGACTTAACGGCGTCCTCGTCGGCGTCGTAGCTCAGGCCGGTGACGTACACGGTGCTCTCCGCCCCGCCCTCGCCGTCGCCGCGCTGCTTCTTCGCCGCCGGGCCGCTCGCGTCGTCCGCCTTGCGCTTCTGACCGCCCTTGGGCGCCTCGTCGTCCTCCTCCTCGTCCTCGTCCTCGTCCTCCTCCTCGTCATCGTCCGCCTTCTTGGCGGGCGCGGCCGCGGGCTTCGCCTTCTTCGCCGCCGGCTGCAGGCGGGGATTAAAACCGGAAAAAAGAAAGGGGCGAGCAGGTTGAAGCTCACCTCCTCGTCGCTGTCCTCCTCATCGTCCGACTCGTCCTTCTTGGCGGCGGGCTTGGCGGCCGGCTTAGCGGCCGGAGGGGCGGGCTTCTTGATCACGGGCTTCTGCACAGTGGGCCGTCATGGCGCTGGGCTGCGAAAAGAAAGAAAGCGGGACAGCCGAACCTCATCCTCGTCGCTCTCCTCATCCGACTCGTCCTTCTTCGCGGCAGGCTTAGCCGCGGGCTTGGCCGCCGGCTTGGCTGCGGCCGCGGCCGCGGGCTTCTTGGGTGCGGGCTTCTCGTCTTCCGAAGACTCCTCGTCGGACGACTCCTTCTTGGCAGCGGGCTTGGCGGCGGGCTTGGCCGGAGCAGCCTTGGCCGCGGGCTTCTTAGGCGCGGGCTTCTCGTCCTCCGACTCCTCGTCTGACGACTCCTTCTTGGCGGCGGGCTTGGCAGCGGGCTTGGCCGGGGCAGCCTTGGCGGCGGGAGCCGCGGGCTTCTTCGGGGCCGGCTTCTCCTGCGAAGATGACGTACGTTAGCTAGAAGAATGACTCGCGCGTGCATAATGCGCGTACGCGCTAGGCGATCTAGCCTGCGTTCTTTGATCGCTGAATCGAAGTCACAGGGACAACTTGCTAGCAAGCGCGCGTCACTAAGGACGTATACGCGCGAATCGCACCTCCTCGGAATCCTCGTCCGACGACTCCGCCTTCTTAGCCGCGGGCTTGGCAGCGGGCTTGGCCGGAGCAGCCTTGGCAGCCGCAGCCGCGGGCTTCTTGGGGGCGGGCTTCTCGTCCTCCGAAGACTCCTCGGAAGACTCCTCCTTCTTGGCCGGCGCAGCCTTGCCCTGCTCACAGTTCGTGAGTGATCCGCGTGATCGCGATCCGCATCACGCGAAGATGGTCGCGCAGAGGCTAGGGCGGGCGTACGTTATGCATACGCGCACGCGGGAGCTAGGAGAGACTCGAGAAATATAGCGGGGACACGGGGATCGCGAGGGGGGACTGACCTTCGCGGGCGCGGCCTTCGCGGCGCCCTTGGCGGGGGCGATCACCTTGGGCTCCTCCTCAGACGAATCGTCATCGGAAGACTCCTGCTTCTTCTTCGGGGCCGGCTTAGCGGCGGGCTTGGCTGCGGGCTGCGCTCACGCCGTCATCGCCCGCTCGCGAGCGCACAGGCGGTACGTCATGTTCAAATCACCTTCGCCATGGGTGCGGATGGGACGATCGCGGGCTGAAGTCGACAGGCGACGAGAGAGACGAACTTGTTTTGGTCGAACCGGCGACTGGGTACGCTGGCGAACGATCGGCGGGGTACGTGGCTCAGTCCGGCTGGGGTCAGCGGGGGTCAGCTGCAGCCCGCCGTTCGCGCCGCATCCTCTCGTCACCTGGCGCTCGCCTGCGGCGACCCCGCGCAACTGCGGCGACTCCGCACATGGAAGACGACGACTCGCACCTGGCACACCTCTGCGTGGCCGGCCTGTGCGTCTTCGCTTCCCTGCTCGTCGGCATTGGCGTGGCCTGGCGGCGCTACGCGCCCTTCATCCGGCTTATCCACGCGCACTCGCCGGAATCTGCGGGTGAAGCAGCGCCTTCGCTGCCCTGCCGTAGCGCGAGCTGAACATTCCGTGCAGGACTTTTCATGCTCTCGCCGGACAGTCTGAAAACGCAGAGCGCATTGGACGCCAAGTCGAAATGATCGGCTCGCATCGGGCGGGTTCCTGATCATGAGCCGTGCGCGAATTCGAGGCAAGCCGCTCCGATCAATTGCTGTGCGTGCCTGCACTGTCATTCGCTTACGATAGTTGACGAAGATCGCAGGATCATGATCAAAATGCGATGCCTGCTTGCGCGCGCAACGGCCGCGGGCCGGCCGAATGCGCTTAAAGCCGCAACGTCAATGGAGCTCATCCCGAAGCGCCTGCAGCTTAGCAGTGCCACCTGAAGGTGGCAAGCCACTCCATCGTAAAGCCGCAGCAGCTGCGTCGCAGCTAGCAGCGCCGCTCCAGCATTTTGCAGTGCGGCTCACTGCAAGTCTTCTCGACTTTAGCTGCGACTAATATTAATGCGTGTCTACTCCGATCGTCGAAGACCGCGACTAATTCAGTGTGCGCTGTACACTACTTGCAGGGAGTGCGCTTGTTGACGCAATTGCAATCAATGATATCGATGCTTTCAGTTGTACATGAAAACCTTCTCTTAATTCTCGGGCCTTCTGCGACTTGGGCTGACCGCCTGGGAGCTCTCCACGGCGGGGTCGTGTAGGCTAGAGGAGATTCTTAAATACAGGAGGAGCGAGTGCCGCGCCGCACTTCTAGCTCTTCTGCATCCCCGGAGCGAGGACCTCCTCGTCTGGCGCCAGGATCAGCTATCGAGAGAACGGCGACCGCATGCGCAGGAGGCGCGCGCACTTCGCAGGATGACCCACACGTGCGAGTCGTCCTTTAACCTCGCGTTGACAACTTCGTTCATGTCCAGCAGCGTCCTGCACTGTGCGTTCAGCGGGTCCACGCAGAACTACGAAGGCAGGCACCCGTCCTCAAGAGCGATGGCCTTTGGCACGCCTGAGACGCGCGGATCAGACGACAGCTAGCGGAGAGGGAGAGCCTCAGGGCCCAAGCGCACCAAGCTCAACGCCGCTGTGCTGATCGTACCTCGCAATGCCCACGTTTCCAAGCCATCGGATGCGCTGCTGTCCCTCCGCGCACTGAACCTGCGAGCACATGTTCGAGCGCAAGAGGGTCGTCGACGTCAGCAGTGCGCGAGGTCGGGACTTCCGAGATCCTCGACGAGTTTAGCTAGCCGGCCAAGTTGGACAGTGAGCTGGCGCACCGGGATAGTCTTTTCTCTAACGTGCACGAAGATCCGCATAGCTAACAATGCAGTGCTTTGACGGAGGGGCGGTGGAGAGGGTCCTGGTGGCAAGCTCGCCTGGCTGGCAACGGAAGTTACAAATGCACCAGTTCACTTTTGCGAGGCGTATATACGCTCGTTGGTGGCGTGCGCTGCTTCCAGAGGAAGAAGTCTCCCTCTTCCAAAATTCGATGGCTGTACCCGCCAACGCCAGCAGCCGCTGAGCAGCGGCTGAGCAGCCGCTGAGCAGCGAACGCGAGCAGCCGCAGCGGCACGCGCTGCAGGCACTTCTTTGAACTCTTTAGGTAGCCGGCCTCTCCATGACGCAGCGCGCGCGCCTGAAGCCGGACATGCTCGCCGGCGGGCGGGACAACCTGAGGGCGTTCGAGTACGTCGAGCCGGCGGACGGTATCGCGTCGAACCTGCTCATCATGTTTCACGGTGCGCCTTGCGCCTCTCGCGCGGACTCGGTCGCGCTCCGCGCCGCCCGCAGCGGCGCTCACCGCGAGCGCAGGGCTGGGAGACACACAGGAGAACTTCGCAAAGCTCGCAAAGCGCATGCGTCTCCCGCAGACGGCGGCGCTCGCCGTGCGGGCGCCGTTCCCGCTGCCGCTCGACATGGGCTGGTGCTGGCACGAGAGCTTCGAACAGGACGGGAGCTGTGCGTGCGGCGACGCCGCGTCTGAACCGCGCGTCTGAGTCTGGCGCAGTGATCGAGTACGTGCCCGGCGAGAAACGGCGGCTCGCGTCGCTCGCAAGGACGCGCGAGATGGTACTCGACCTGCTGGACGTCCTGCAGAACAAGTGCGGCTGGAAGCCCGGCGAGATATTCCTCTTCGGCTTCTCTCAGGCGCGCTGATGCCCACCCCGCCGCTCCGCGCCGCGCCGCGCCGCTGACCCGCCGCACGCGCAGGGGGCGATGGCGGCTTTGGACGCGGCGCTCGCCTCCCCGCGGCCGCTTGGGGGCGTCGTCTGCATATCGCTGAACATTCTGCAGGCGAGTTCCCTGCCGGCGCCGCCCGCCGCGCCCTCCCGCCGACCTCGCCGGCACAGGAGTGGATGGACGAGCGGAAGCACAGGAAAACGCCGGCACCCGAGGCGCGCGGGGGGGCGCCGCGGGGCGGGGCGGGCGGGGGCGGAGGCTGAGGCGGAGGGGGCGGGCAGGTGGCGGCGAGCCGGGAGACGCCGGTGCTGCTCACGCACGGCGCCCTCGACGACGTCGTCGACATCGACACCGTCCGCGAGGCCGTCCGCCCGCCCCCGCCCCGCCCGCCCCGCCTCGGCCGGCCCCCACGCGGCGGCAGGTGGCGCAGCTGAAGGCGGAGGGAAGCGTGCGGAGCGCCGACCTGAACGAGTTCAGCAAGGAGCACGGCATGATTTCCAGCGAGGTGCGGGCCGAGCCGGGGTGGGCCGCGGCCCCCCGCGGCTGCTGCCGCCCTCTCATGCGGGGCGGGGGGCGGCGGCGCAGGCGGAGATGCGGGTGGTGATGGCGTTCTTCTCGAAGAACCTGAAGCTGCGGAGCGCGGCGCTGGACAAGATGGAGGGCCTCGTCGAGGTCGCCCCCGGCAAGGCCTCCGTCACCCGCGAGCCCCGGCGATAGCGCCCCGCCCCGCCCCCTCGCAACACCGCTTGCACTGGGCTCGACTTCGAATTCGATTTCAAATGCAAGCGGAGGAAATAATCGGAACGAAAGGATGCGGGGCAAGGGCGGATCGATAGCAAATCCTTGAAACGCCTGTGTAGTCTACCTGCGTAGAATAGCTAGCTAGCGCGGGAGGCCAGGGCCTCTAGGCGCCCTCGACGTGGGGGGCCTGGGCGAGGGGCGTGCCCGGGGGGGCCCCGGCGGCGGCGGCGGCGACGGCGCGCAGGACGGGGGCCGCCTTCAGCAGCATCTCCTCGAACTCCCTGCGCCGCCCCGGCTCGAGTCCGCCCCCGGGGGGGGAGGGCACGCGACGAGGCGCACCCGCGGGGGTCCGACTGCGCGACGACCGCCCCGCCGGCCCCGACGGCCGTCCCCGCGGCCGTGACCTGCGGCCGCGTCGGGGGGAGAAAACGGGAGGGGTACGGGAGACTGACCACGGCCGTGCGGATGACGATGTTGAGGTCCGCGGCGCCCGTCGCCGAGAAGAAGCCGAGGGTGCCTGGGTGCGGGGGTCGGTGGGGGTGCGGGGCGGAGGGGGGCGGGCGGGGCGCACCGGAGTAGACGCCGCGGGGCCCGGGCTCGAGCCGGTCCAGGATCTCCATCGTGCGCTTCTTCGGCGCGCCTGCCGGGGCACGGCATCAGGGGGGCGCGGGGGCGATCGGGGCGGGGCGGGGGCGCGGGGCGGGGCGGGGCGGGGCACCGGTCATGGAGCCGCCGGGGAAGGCGGAGCGGGCGCACTCGACGCTGGCGATGCCCTGCCGCAGGCGGCCCCGCACCGTCGACACCATCTGGTGCACCTGCGCGCCCCGCCCCCGCCCCGCTCGAGCCCGGCCCGCCCCCGCGCGAGGCGTGGCGCCCCGCGCGCACGGTGGCGTAGGTCTCGATGGCCATGAGCTTGGGGACGTGGACGGAGCCGACGTCGCAGACGAGCCCGAGGTCGTTCCGCAGCAGGTCCACGATCATCAGGTTCTCTGCCCCCCCGCCTTGCCTCAGGCCGGGGAGGCGGCTTCGGGGCGGGCGGGCGGGCGGGCACCGGCGCGGTCCTTCTCGGAGGCAGCGAGCTGCTGGGCGAGCGCGGCGTCCCGCGCCGGGTCCGCGAGGTCCCGCTTCAGCGTCCCCTGCCCGGCGCCCCTCAGCGGCGCGGCGCGGGTGGCTCGAGGGGGGGAGGGGGGGCGGGCCTTGATGGGCTTCGACTCGACCCAGGAGGAGCGCTCGACGCGGAGGAAGCGCTCCGGGCTGGAGCAGGCGACGGCCACGCCGCACGAGCCGAAGCGGAGCAGGCCGGCGTAGGGCGCCGGGTTGACGCGCCGCAGGTGGCGGTAGAGCAGCAGCGGGTCGGGCCGCGCCTCGCTGCGGATCTGCGTCGTCAGGCACACCTCGTACGTCTCCCCCTCGTCGATCTCTGCGGAGGGGCCCGCGTGAGGCGGGGGGCGCGAGCGCGCTCGGCGCGGGTGCGGCCGCCAGCTTCGCACCGGCGAGGCAGGTCCGCACGTCGTCCATGTACTCCTCGGCGGAGCGTGCCAGGCGGAAGCTGCAGCCGGGTTCCACCGGCGCGCCGGGGGCCGCGGCCGCGGGCGCGGCGGGCCGGGCGGCCTCCTCGGCGAGGGCGCGCAGGGCGCGCTCGGCCTCGGCGAGCCAGCGGGCGCAGCCGGCGGCCGAGCGGGAGCCCGGCGGCAGCAGCGGGCTCTCCAGCGCCACCGCGTACACCCGCCCTGCGCCCCGCGCGGCTCAGTTAGTTCAGATGCAGGGGAGGCGCTGCGGCGACGGGGGCGGGGCGGGCGGACCCTCGGCGTGGTCGAAGGCGAGGAGGCGGTCGGCGAGGACGAGCGCCGCGTCGGGCTGCGGCAGGGGCGCCCCGCCCGCCCGCCGCCCTGCCCCGCACTCCTCCTTCAGCTCGTAGCCGAGGTAGCCGACGTAGCCGCCGCAGAGGTCGAACGGGAGGGCGGCTGGCTGCTCGGCGCGCAGGGCGGCGAGGTGGCGGCCCAGCAGGGCGAAGAACGGGCCGGCGCCCTCCTCCCCGAGCCGGAACCGCAGCACGGGCGGGACGGCCTCCCCCGCGGGGGGCTCCGGGCCGTCGGGGGCGCGGGCGTGGAACGGGTCGGGGGAGGCGGCGGGGAACGAGGGGGCGCAGCCCATGAAGGAGAAGCGGGAGAGGCCGGGCTCGACGCGGGAGGAGTCGAGCCAGAAGCTGTCCGCCTCCGCCCCGTAGAGGGCCGAGTACACGGCCTCCGTGGCGGCGCAGAGGGCCGGGAGCTCCAGGCAGCGGTGGTGGACGCGGGCGGGGTACGGGGAGGCGGCGGCCGGCGCGGGGGGCGGGGCGGGGGCGGAGTGGGGCACGACGGAGAGGCGGGAGAGGCACTCGTCCCAGGAGAGGGCGGCGGGGGCGGCCGGCTTGGCGGGGGCGGGGCGGGCGGCGGTGATGTCGCGGAAGTTGGCGAGGAGCTGCTTCCCGTGCTGCGTGCAGATCGACTCGGGGTGGAACTGCACGCCGTACACCGCCCGCGACGTGTGCTCCAGCGCCATCACAACACCGTCCGGCGTCCACGCCGTCTGCGCCGGCGTCGGGCCCCGCGGCGCGGCGCGGCGGCGGGGGCGGGGGCGGGGGCCGGGGTCCCGGACCTTGCGGAGGCACTGCGGGAGCTCGGGGTTGGCGACGAGGGAGTGGTAGCGGACGACGCGCGTGTGCTGCGGGACGCCCCGGAAGAGGGCCGACCCGTCGTGCTCGACGGTGCTCAGGCGCCCGTGCATCACCTCGGGCGCGTGCTCCACACGCCCGCCGAAGACGTGCGCGATGCCCTGCGCCCGCGCGTCGGCCGCGGAGCCCACAGGGACCGCCGCGCGCGGGGGAAGGCACCTGGTGGCCGAGGCAGACGCCGAGGACGGGCACGCGGGCCTCCAGGATCGCGTCCCGGCACGCGCCGAAGTCCGCCTCGCGATCGGGCCGCCCGGGCCCCGGCGAGAGCACGACGTTGTCGAATGGGGCGAGCCGCTCGAGCTCCGCCCACGGGATCTGATCGTTCCGCACGACCAGCGGGACCTCGCCGTTCGCCTCAGCTATCATCTGGAACAGATTGAAAGTGTACGAATCGTAGTTATCTGCGCAAGGCGGCGCCCTCAGCGCACGCGGGTCGTTCCGGGGGCGCACGCGCGCAAACCTATGATAAGGGTCCGAAGCCTGCGGGCCGGCAACGCCGCTGGCTCCGCTCTTGCTATGTCGTTCGGCATCGTTCGCAGAGTCTGGAATCGGTCGCGAGGCTGGAGACCCGGCGCCAGAAACCGGAAAGGCTGTCGAGATGAAGAGTGCGGGCTCGGCTGCGCGGCGCGCTCTGGACGGCGCCGGCGGTACCGAGCTATCGCCCTGCTCGCCCTTCCACTGCGGGCGCTGCGCCGGGCTGCGCAGATCAACCAGCGCCGGGTTTTTTTCGAATCGGGGTACACTGTTCTCACACAAAAGGCCAGGTTCACTGCCCGAATCGCTGATGCAGGCCGCACAGTGCGTTTTCCCGACTCACTCATGCATCTCTGCCCCCTGTGGGCGGACCCGCGCGCAAGCTGAACTCTGCTCGTGCCACGCGCGCAGCACTCGTATGCAGCGGGCGAGCCCGGCGTTTGTGCCGGCGCAGCTTCCGCAGATCCGGCTGCGCGCCCCGCCCTCCGTCTGGTCCTGCCATGCCGCGTGCGTCCGCCACATGATTGCGCGTTTCGCGGCCGACGGCCCCCTCGGCGCGCAGTGCTTCCCTGTGTGCGTCGGCTAGGCAATTACAGATGCACGCGCTGCCGGCGCACCGGCGGGCTGCACCGCGGTTCGAGGCCGGCACCTCGCGGCGTTTCTTCGTGTCGTGCTCCGGCGCTTCGAACGGGAGCAACGGGAGCAACGGGAGCAACGGGAAAAGCGTGAACGGCAACGGCGCGGACCTGCAGACGCTGACGCCGGCGCCGACTCGGGAGGCCGTCGCGAGCCGGCTGGAGGCGAGCATGCAGGGCGGCGGCGGCGGGGCGGGGCAGTCGGGGGCGGGCGAGGAGGGGGCGAGCGTGGTGCCGGCGAGCGGTGACATGCTCTCGAAGAAGAGCCTCGTGTACCTCGTCCTGTGCGGCATCTTCTTCACGAACGCCGTGCGCCCGCGCCCCGCGGCCCTCCCCGCCCGCCCGCCCCTCGCCGGCCGACCCGCCCCCGCTCAGATCCTCGGGGAGCTCACGGGCGGCAAGTTCTTCGAGCTCGGGCCCCTCACGCTGAGGTCCGCCCTCCCGGGCCCCGCGCGGGGCCGCCCACGCGCCGGGCCCGGCGGGCTGACGTCGCCCGCCCGGCCGGCAGCATCGGCACGATCCAGTGGCCCGTGGTGTTCATCACGACCGACCTCCTCAACGAGTACTACGGCTCCTCCGGTGCGCCCCGATCCCCCCCCGCGGCGCGCAGCGGAGCCCGACGTGCGCTGCGGGGCGGCGTGCGCGTGCGCAGGGGTGCGGGCGGCGACGTACGTGGCGGTGGGCCTCCTCATCTACGTCTTCGGCATCATCTTCGCCGCCATGAACGTCCCCGGTCCGCCCCCCGCGCCGCCTAGCTTGCGCGCCGGCCGCCTGCTCACCCCGTCGGGCCCCGCTCCGCTCCGGCTCGGCAGCGGCCGCGGTGAGCCCCATCACCGACGAGATGTTCACCTCGGTGTTCGGCCAGGTGCCCCCCCCCTCCCCCCCCTCCCCCCCCCCCCCCCCCCCCCCCCCCGGCCCTCGCGCTGCGCGGCGCCCCTCACCGCCTCCCCCTCTGTAGTCCCTCTGGATCATCTTCGGCTCCGTCACGGCGTTCTTCACGAGCCAGGTTCGACTCCCGCCGGCGTCGCTTTCCCGTTTCGCCCTCGAGCGCATCCTCTTCCCGCAGATCGTCGACATGCTCATCTTCCAGTTCCTGAAGGTGCATTGTACACCCCTCGAGATCGCGTACCCCGGCCGAGCGCCCCCCAGGCCGCAACGGGGGAGAAGTACCTCTGGCTCCGGGCCACCGGCTCCACCATCTTCTCCCAGGTGCGCGTACCCCGGCGGGAACGCGGGTAGAGTTTTCCCACCCGCCTTGCAGATGATCGACAGCTTCATCGTCGGATTCCTCGCCTTCTATCTCCCCGGTACCCCAGCCTCCTCCCGCCTTCCAACCTTCTCTCACGGGTTCGGTTCCCTCCAGGCAAGTTCACCTTCCCCGAGTTCCTCTCCACGGCCGCCCAGGGGTACACCACCAAGGTCCGGCCCGCAAACGCACCCTCCACCATCTCGACGCTCGCTGATCCCTTTACTCCTTCCCGCAGCTGGCCATCGCCGTCCTGCTGACGCCCCTGATCTACGGGGCCCACGCCGTGCGGCTCCTGAATCTATCGCTCCTTTTATTCGTAATCCCTTGAACGCCGCACCCGGCAGGTCATCGACGGGTACCTCGGGGAGGAGGCGGAGGAGATGGTCCTCAACTCGGTGCGGCCGCGTGTGCCGGCGGCGGCGGCGGCGCGGCGCGGCGGCCCTGCTCACGCCGCCCCGGCAGGTGGACCGGCCCCGGCACCTCGAGGAGCCCAAGGCCGAGCTCAAGCTCGACGACTGATCACGATGCCGCCGCGCCGGCCGCGGCTCGGCGGCCGGGCCGCCCCGCTTTTCAACGTCGGCATCGACGCCTTATGCTGTAGATCTTTAGTCTAGATCTAGATCTTAGATGATGAAAGTTTGCATTTTATTAATATTATTTTGATGGGTGTACTACGTACTGCCAGTGGGCACTGGCCAGTGGGTGTACTGCGCATGCCAGCTGCAGGGGCTGGGCTCCTTTGTTTTGAGATCACGATCATGATGACCATCATGGCATATGTATTCAAAACATGTACAAAACATGATCAAAGCAATTTGAGATCTAGATGGCCCCGGCGCCGCGGCGGCCGGCACACATAAAGAAATCTCTTCATGTGTGCCGGCGGCCGGCGCCGTGCCACGTGCACGGACGGTCACGGCGGTGCGCCCGAGCCGATCGCGAGCTTTTCAACGTCGGCATCGACGCCTTATATGCTGTAGATCTTCAGTCTAAATCTAGATGATGTGAGTTTGTATTTCATTATTTTCATGGGTCACACACCGGGTGTACTAAGCTTTCGTTTTGTCGTTTTGTGATCACGATTATGAGGGCGCCAACGCCGTCCGTGCCCCCATTCGGGACCTGGTCAACCCTTCCTGAGCTAGCCGGGATAATAGGCGCCCTTCTGATACCAGAGCAATATTTCAGATTCCACTCGAATCAGCGCAGGCTTTACCTACCAGTTGTACATATCTACTAGCGTTTGCGGGGGCTTTCCATTCTACTGCTACGGCCGGGGGAGTCGCGATCGACCCCAGCTGCAGGCCACGCCCTTGACCTACGGGGGCGGCCCACGGCCCGTCGCGCTCAGAAGAGGCCGTTCATGTAGTCCTGCGGGGCGGTCAGGGCCTCTCGGCCAGGGGCGGGGCGGAGCGGGGCGCACGCGGATGGCCTCCTGGATCTGTTCGCGGGTGTTCATCACGAAGGGGCCGTGCTGCACCACCGGCTGCCGGGCGGGACGGCGTCAGCGAGAAGGGAGGGGCGAGAGGGGGCGAGGGGGGGCGGGGCGGACCTCGCCGATGGGCCGCCCTGCGACGATGACGAAGCGGACGCCCTTGTCGCCGGCGACGACGGGGAGCTCGTCCCCGGGGCCCAGCACCAGGCAGTGGTGCGGCAGCCCCTCGTGCCCCTCCCCCCCGAACTTGCCCGCCCCGCTCAGCACGTACGCGAAGCCTGCGCGCGGCGCTCGGCCCCGCCCCGCCCGACGACGGGGAGGCGAGCGGGGCCGCACCCTCGAAGTCGGGCTGGACGGGCTGCACGAAGCGGGCGCCGGGCTCGAGCTTCACGTCCAGGTACATCGTCGGCGTCCGCGTGTACACTGCGCGGCCCCCGCCCCCCGTCAGGCCTCGCGGGCCCCGGCGGCGCCCTCCCCCCTCTCTCCCCGGGGCCCCGCACCCTTGGCCTCGGTGCCGAGGGACTTGCCGGCGATGACGCGCACGGTGACCCCCTCGCCCTTGGCGACCGGCACGTCCTTCGCCAGCAGCTCCTGGTACCCGGCTGCGCGAGGAGGTGAGGGGGGGAGGGGCGGGGGGGAGGGCCGCTCGGTCTCCGCGCACCCTCGCACATCTTATCAGAGGACTTGAGGTTGACCCAGAGCTGCGCGCCGGTCAGTGCTCGGACGGGGCTGGCGGGCCGGGGGGGCGGGCGGGCCTGGAGGCCGTGGTTGACGCCGTTGGTGGCCGGCATCTCGGAGTGGATGATGCCCCGCCCCGCCGTCATCCACTGCAGGTCAAGCGGCCCGATCGTCCCGCTGTGGCCCTGCCCCGCCCCGCCCTCAGCGGCGGCGGCGCGCCGGGCGGCGGGGACGGGGACCTTGTTGTCGCGGTGCGTGAAGGCGCCGTCGAGCATGTAGGTGACGGTCTCGAAGCCGCGGTGCGGGTGGTCGGGGAAGCCGGCCGGCGGCTCCACGAAGAACTCGTCCAGCATGAGGAAGGGGTCCAGCTGCCGCAGCTGCCGCGTCCCGATCGTCCGCCGCACCCGCGCCCCGTCCCCGTCCATCTGCTCGACCGCTGCCGGCGAGTGGGCGCAACTCAGCTTAGTGAACGCGCGGCGCCGCGCCCGCGCGCCGCACGGAGGCGCGCACCTTCGAAGCTCTGCTTGATGCTGCGGGCTGTGGGCGCCATGGATGAGAACTTGGCGAGCTCGGGAGTAGTGAATGCCGCGGAGTGATCGTCGGGGCTTGCCGCGGAGGCGAAGGTGCGTGCGATGAGGAGACCGAACGCGAAGGTGGCGGCCGACGCCGGTGCACGTGCGGAGCGAGGACGGCGGCTCGCGGAGATCGGTCGGGCGGATGCTGAGAGAGCGCTGCGGCTGAGGGACGCGGCGGAAGTCAGGCGGTGCGCTAGCAGTCCGGCTGGGTGGCAAGCGAATGCTGGCATACGCTGGAGAGTGAGCGCTCGAGTGCGGCCGCCGCTACCTCGTCCCGCGACCAAAAATGTCGTCGGCAACGCAACTGCGCAGCTGTGGCCGGTACGTCTGGCGCGTTGGTTGGTGAACTTGCCGATTTACGTCGTTTGCGTCTTCCGGGGGGAACAACCGGCTGAGGGGGGGGCAAACGGGGGATACCCTCACCAAGCGCATTCAGCTAGCGAACCCACGGCCGGAGCCAGTTGCGGCTCCCGCGGCCCGCCGGCCGACTGGGAGCGCCGAGCAGCGATGGCTGAGCAAGAGGCAGCTTTAATCCTTGACCTGCCGGGTGCGCGTTCGAAAATTCGTTCGATCAGTTCCACGGCCCGCCGGCCGACTGGAAGCGTCGGGCAGCGATGGAGGAGCACGAAGCTGCTTCGATTCGCGACCTGCCGGGTGCGCGCTCGAAAATTCGTTCAGCTCCACATGTGTACAGCGCCTGCCCGGCCCGCCGCGCCGGCCGACTGGAAGCGTCGGGCAGCGATGGACGAGCGCGAAGCTGCGCATACTTCGATTCTCGACCTGCCGGGTGCGCGTTCTAACTCCGCTACGAACTCCGCTAGCGCTCGGCATTTCCGCCGCCCCTTCGCTTCGAATTCCGGCTCATGATCATGATCACATTCGAATTCTTACGTATGTGTACTTTTTCTTTCGATTCTGCGTCACAGATGATGTGATCTTGCTGGTGATGGAGAAAGTGGCGGCGGTCAGCGGGACGAAAGCCGCTCTGCTGGGCCTGGCCTCGGCGTGGGGCCGCTTTCGAGTGCTCGCGTACGGGGAGAGCTCCAAGCTGTTCGATGAGCCTGTTTTCGTCGGCGAAAGTTCTCCGGAGGAGCTCGAGGTGAGCCTGCAGATGTTCGTGGGATATCGATCATTTTCGTCGCGATCGGCGATCTTTCCTCGTGCCACGGTGGCCCGCGGCCGTGCGTGGCCGCGGCCGGCGCCGCTTCACGACGCTCCCAGCCCTAGACTCTTCTTTAGGATTCGAAGATTCCTGCCTCCGCCCACGAGCTAGCTGCTTTAATTTATTTTAATTTTATAAGAATTTGTTTTGGTGAATTACCGGCACACGTGGGCGATATATTCCTATATAGGTGGGCCTTTGTGAAGCGTTGAGCTCTCGAGCTTGCCCCTTCGCTGTCAATGCATTGTTAACCCTCGGAGGTTGCATGAGTCACGCGTCGCGGAGGTTTGGGTGTTATATTGCGATCAGGTACACGCTGCACTAACAGGGGGGCTAGCACTAACCGACGCGGGGAGTAACAGCCGGTGTACCCCTCGGGGGGCCTCCCGGCCTCTAACGATGCTCAGGCTCTAACTGAATGCTGTACCCCCCGCTGTTACTGCCCGAACCTTCCGAACTTGCGTAATTCGGCCTCGCCCTGTACCCAGTGGCTGGTGTCGTCCATCCATTCGCGTACCTCCCTCTGACGCTTGAGTGACTCACGCTGCTCGGGGTAGGGGAGGGGGGCCTTCGAGGCGGGGTGGGGAAGGGGTACGGTGGCAAAATTCAGCCACTCGGGGGTATGCCGAATTCGCCGTGAACGATCCTCTGCGGTGTGAAATACCGGTCGCTGCTCACGGCCAAGTGGAAGAACGCGCTCCTGAGCCCGGAGAGGAAGCGTGGTTGCATGAATGGCTGCTGGAGGGACTCGTCGCGCCAGGGGGCTACGAAATCAATGATACGCTGCTGTACCTGCGCGGGCAGGGCAAGGATCTGGCTCTTGCGGTTCGCAAAGGCCGTCCACAGCGCTTGCAGGTCGGCCCAATCGCCGTTCAGATCCCTGCGTTCGCGCCTCAGGTACGATCTCGGGTTCTCTGTCATACCCATCAAGCCCGCGGCCCTGATCATCTCCCTGTCCGGGAGCTCTCGCTCGTCGTGGAATTCGTCTCTAATCCAGCGCACAAGGTAGAGCACGCGCTCCATGAAGTTCTCCGCCGGCGAGCCGCCCCCTGAGGACGTGCGCCTCCCCTCCAGCACTGCGTTCGCATCCTCCAAGTCCACGTTCCGCTGTCGAATCTCCCCGTCCAGGTCGCCGTTGTTGTACAGCACGTCGGACTCGCGTGTTCGCGCCATGCTCGCGGCTCGGTGAGAATTTATACCTGTACCCCTACTCGCGGTCGGGGTATCGAGGGCCTGGCAGCCTCGCGCGCTTCCGCAGCTCGGCCTCGTCTGGCGACCAGCTCGTCGGATCATTGCTGTACTCCATCCACCTGCGAATCTGACCCTCCCGCAGTATCTCTTGGCGCTGCTCCGCCGTGGGCGCCGGTGGGCCGTACGGTGGGCCGGCAGGCGTCAGTTTTCTATACTTGTATCTCTTGAACCGTTCTTCCATATTGTCTTGTTCTTCGTCCCATCCTTCAGGGATCAAATCCGATGGGGGACATAGGGTACCACCCATTCATCTTCCTTGTTTTTGGCGTGGTGAACGAAGCCTTGGAAGTAGTGCTTCAAAATATTGAGCGGGCGATTGATGATCTCCGTGCGAGTGCCCGCATTCAGGAAGAGATCCAGTATAACTCTCTGAACGTCTTGGGGCAGGTAGGTCATGGGGCTCTTGCGCGAGCCGAACGCCCACCAGAGCTTGCGAAGTTCATCGCGAACCCTGCCCATGTCGTCCCTGTGTTCGATTTCGTACACCGGCGGCTCATACGTTCGGATGTCTACCCTGGACCCGAGGCCTCTGCGTGCCACATCGCGCAAATACGTCGCAGCCATGCCCCCGTCTCGCATTGTATTGGGGATCTCTTCTTTCACCCAGCCGATCAGCCCGTTTACCTGCTTAGTGTAATCTCGGATGTACCCCGATAGCGGTGGGAGGGTAGTCTGATTATCAGACATATGCATTCGCACACATCAAGAAATTCTAAACGCTACTGCGAGGCTAAGCTATGCATACCGATACAGATTGCGAGACTTGCGAGAACTTACAACAGGGGAGCGCGGCGTGGCACGCGGCGCGCCGTGAAAAACTAACTGCATCTAATTTTGCGGCTGCGTGCGGTATAAACCCCTGGAAATCCAGGGCCCGCCTGTGGGCGGAGCTAAGCGGGATAGCGGAGGAAAACAACTTTGACAACCCTGCCCTAACCTACGGGCATGACTATGAGCCCTTCGCGGTCTCTCTCTACAAAACGTTGAACAATAACGTGGACGTGCAACATACTGGATTGCACGAACATAAGGAACTGCCCTTCCTGGCGGGGAGCCCGGACGGGCTAATCGGAAACGATCGCATACTCGAAATAAAATGTCCGTACAAACAAGAACTCTACGACAAGGTTCCTACCTATTACATGACGCAGCTGCAAGGACTTTTAGACATAACGGGCCGCGAGTGGGCCGAACTTTTTTGCTTCACGCCTCTGCGCGTGCAACCGTGGTACGTCAGACGGGACGAGAGGTACATCGAGCTCATGCGGCGGTGCTTACATCTATTTTGGATGCACGTGAAGGCTGGAACTCCGCCCGAGCCCTACAGCGATCGAATGAAGTCAGAGAACCTCAGCGAGGAGCAGGCGGCGCTGCGCGAGTTTAAGTCGTACGCCCTCCTCTAGTGTCCGACCCTCTCAGATATTAATTTAAAGATCTGGGAGGGTCGGGACACGTCTCTTGGTCAGACTACTTATGTACGCCCTCCTCTAGTGTCTCGACCCTCTCAGATATTAATTTAAAGATCTGGGAGGGTCGGGACACGTCTCTTGGTCAGACTACTTATGTACGCCCTCCCTCCTCTAGTGTCCGGACCTTTCCAATAATCTATAAAGAAAGTAGGGAGGGTCCGGACACGTCTCTTGGTCGGACTCACCGTAGCTTGGTGTAGCTCAGGCCCAGGCGGGAAGGCGAGTCTGCAATGAATCAGACCCCACAGGATTTGGTTGAGCTGCTCTTTGCAGGGGGCAGGAAGGCGGCCGCAGAGGGCTAGGGAGACTAGATCTAATTAGTAATCCCACACCGCGCATGTGCAAGCGACAGAGAACGAAGTGAGTAAATGCAGATCGATGATACGGCAATCATGAGTTGTTCAGAAAAGGTCGGGACACATAGAGAGTGCATGCCCTCACTCTCGTCCGCCCTCGCAATGTCCCGACCCTCCCAGATCTTTAAATTAATATCTCAAAAGTCGAGACATTCATTGATCATATGCATGACGTCACTTGAATTCGCACGTTCGTATTTACACACTGGCACGCGCATCCCGTTCGCGAAGTCCACACTGTGACATCCGACAATCACACGCGCCTGTGAATGAGAGCATAGCAGTCGGAGAAAACGTTGTAAACCTCTGGGAAGCTTGGCGCCATGCCTGCCCTTGCCTGCTTAGCCTGGCGCTCTACTGCGTCGTCGAGCATGTCTTCCTCCCACGTGATGTAGCGTCGCTTTCGGCTGCCCATTTGCCCTCCGTCCGCGTCGGAGAAAGCGCGTCTCACTCCGAGGTACTTCTCCAGCAGGTACTTGATGACTTGCCAAGACTGCTGCGAGAGCCGCTTCTTCTCACCGTCCGCTGCATCGAAGCGGGGCGCGCGCTCGTCCAGACTCTGCAGAGCCGCGTACGCCTCCCGACCCTCCGGCGACGCCAGGGCCGCGTAGGCTTCGTCCGACCACAGAGCACGCCCCGCGAGCTTTCCATACCCCCGCCAGCCGAAGAGTTTCTTGAACAGCGCGACGACCTTCGATACCTTGAGGCGCTCAGCAGTAGGCACGATCTCGGCAACGTCCGCGCCATGCTTCAGCACCAGCGTGACCACGGCAGTGAGCGGGATGGAGTAGAACGAATCCCACATCCAGGCGACGTCTCCTTCGGTCAGCTCGCTCGGATCCTTGGCCAGGAACGCGGCGATCGACGTGCGAGCAAGCGAAGCAACCTTCTCGATGTCCAGCTTAGCGAGAGACTCGCGGGACTGCCTCCAGGCCAGCACCGTGCTCCACAGATCGACGGGCTCCAGCGCGCCCGCCTCCAGCACGCTCCTGATCTCGCGCAGCCGCTGCTCCTTCTCCTGCTTCGGTCCGCTCGGGTTTTGATCCTCCGTGACTTGCACGTTCATCAGCGCGCAGGTCGACATCAGCCGCAGGCGCGCTGCCACTGCGAGGCGCCGAGTGGGCATGCCGGCGCGGCGGCTCCCGCGGTGGCTAGCCTTCAGGTCCAGGTAGCGCTGCATGTCGTCCGAGCTCTCGTCGTCGTCGCTCTCACGCCAGTGCGCAGCCGCCGCGCCGACCGCAACCGAGGGCGTCCGGTTCTTGCGCACGGCGACGAGCAGGTGCTCCCGTCGGGCGTGCTGCGTTTGCGCAGCCTTCTGACTCGAAACAGCAGCTGCACGATGTCGTCCGCCTCCAGCTGCGCGGGCTCTGCCTGGAACACGCCGTAGACCTTGTCAAAGTGCGCGTCCGAAAAGTCCACGCCTGCCCCGAGCGCGGAAGTTGCGATGAGCACGTCGCAGGCCTTGTACGCGCCCTCCTCAGACACATCGATCGACACGATGCGCACTGGGCCCTCGTTCGTGAAGCGCACGCTCTTCTCCTTGGCCTGCCCAACGATGAGCCCGATCGTGAACGGTGCGCCGCTGCCGTCCTCGGCCCTGCCTCGAGCTGAGTCACGTACTGAGCGCCGCCCAGGCTGAGCTGCTCCAGCGCCTGCTTCGCAATCTTCTCCTGCAGCTCGATCGCCTTGGCCGGCGTCTCCGCGATGATCATGGCCCGCGAGCGCCCAGGTCGGCACTGCACCATGATGTCCGCCTCGACGTGCGCCGGGCTGTCTGACACGCGCATCTTCCAGTCGCAGGTGCGATGCGAGTTGTACAGGAGCCCCAGGCGCGCCCCGACCTCCTGCGCCGACTCTGCCAGGTACGCGAGATCGACCGACCGAACGAAGCCGTCCATCGCCACGATGCGCGATGCCTTCATCACGCCGCGCCATAGGCCCACGCAGCGCGCGTTTCGAGGCACTGACCGCATACCTAGGTGCAGGCCGGTGGGCTCGAGGGTGCCGCTCGAGGTGAGGTGCTTCGTGAGGGAGGAGAGCTCGTCCAGCACGACCAGTAGCGGCGCCGTCGACCAGCCCTCCCAGTCCTCGAGCACCTTGTGCAGCGAGTCCCATGTGATGACGACGCACCTGCACTCCTCATGGCGGAAGCCCCACTTGCCATGCGATCCCTTTGAGCTCTCCGGTGGCTTCTTGATGTCCATGTAAAGCACGGCGTCCTTTGACAACTCCGCAGCATCAATGCGACGCTTGAGGTCGCGGGAGAAGGCCCGGCGGCAAGTCACGAGGATCACTCGCCAGCCGCCTGCGAGGGCCGGGTCCAGGTACGCATCGATCAGCGCCTGCGTCTTCCCCGTGTTGAGTCCCGAGCAGATGACGTCGACCTGCGGCTGAGCGGATCTCGGGTTCTGCTCCAGCGCCCCGAATGCGGAGGTAAGGATCTTGCACGAGAGGTGGCGTTCATCCACTGCATTGACGCAAGCCTCCAGGCCCGTCGACTCGAGCGCGATCAGGAGGGAGGGGAGGGCAATGTCGAAGGCGACAGGCTGCGAGGGATCGGTCACATAGCGGGTCTGTGCCACGCTGCCCGACTCCCCTCCGGTCCCCTCCCCCTCGAGCTCGACTTCAATACCGTGCGCCTGGATGGAGATTCGAGCCGCCGGCGCCCCCGGCTGACTCCCGCCCAGGACGAGGGTGATGGACCCGTCGGGCTCGACTCCAAGGTGCTGAACGCGGCGGGCGTCGTGCAGGCCAAGGTCCGCGCGCAGCTCTGCCCCCGCCTTCCAGATCTCGTCCCTCACCGCCTTGTTCTTGCGCAGGCGGTCCAGGAGCCGCTCCAAGGCCGGCAGGCTTGGGCTCGAATCCAGGAGAGCGCCCGGCTCCGGGATGGGCTTAGCGCGGGGCGCCGAGCTTCTGGATGGAGTGGGGAGGAGCTCCGCTCGCGGCCCGGGCGCCGGCCCCCGCAGAACGTAGCCCCCCGTGCCATCCACACCGAGCTCCAGGCCGCTCGAGCTCCCAAAGAACCATGCCATGAGATCGCAAGCCTCCGGGCTCTGTAGGACGTAGGCAGCCTTGAATCCATTATCCAAGGGCGAGAGAAAGTGAAGCCTCCGAACTTGGTTGCAAAGGCGCAGGCTGCCGCGGTGCTCGTCTCATCCTCGGCACCCGAGAAGTGGCTGGGGGTGATGCAGGGCGGGTGGAAGACGCAGAAAGCCGTCCCCAGGGTCGGGCTGCAGGCCTTCTGGACTTCGACGAGAGGGAATCGAACGAAAAAGCTGCACTCCTGCTCGCTCAGATCTATCTGCTGTACCCCGGGCCCGGGCATACGGGCCAGGAAGGCGTCGACGTCGAGAGACACGCGTCCGGTTGCCATGGTCGTCTCTCTATAGCTAGGCTTGGAAAATTCTAGATCTACTAGGCTAGTCAACGTCTGTTGGCTAGCTATAGTCGACGTCTGGACTGCTGTCTCGACCTTCTGAGATATTAATTTAAAGATCTGGGAGGGTCGGGACAGGCTCTGGTCCGTCTGGATCCGGACTGCTCAGCGGCTGTCTCGACCTTCTGAGATATTAATTTAAAGATCTGGGAGGGTCGGGACAGGCTTTGGTCCGACCTTAAGCGCTCAACTAGACCCGGTTGACACCGTCTTGATCTCTCCTTCTTGGCGCAGCGGACGATGTGACGCGCAGACCGTCGGCCCGGCGGACGGGGAGGCGCGCGCGTAGAACTTCGGAAGCGCTAGCCCCTTGCTTGACCGAAGCTTAGAAAGTTTTGAGCGCACGTGAATGCGACACGTGTAGAGAGAAGGCAGAGCGCGCCGGAGCTAGCTTGCGCGGCCGAGCGCTCGACCGCCTTTGCTCCTAAGCTCAGAAAGTTTTGGGCTCACGCGGTTGCTCCACGTGTTTCGACTCAAAACACAGTACCCCAACCCGAAAAAAAGCGCCCGGGCAGCGCATCTCGCAGCGCCCGGGCCCAGCGCTCCTTGCAGCACTTGCCAGAGGCACTAGCTTGCATTCCGCTCAGCCCGGAGAGCCGCCGCCTCGCTCCTTTCGATTCGGAGGTGCGCCTCACTTCGCAACCTCTTTCTCCGCACCACGGCTAGCTCCGGACCTCAGATTTTGGGCGCTGGAAAGCTCTCTCGACGCCGCACTCACGCCGCCACGCGCAGGGTCGCTCGCGCCGGCCGCGGACCTTCGAAAGCTCGATGGCGCCCGAGCCGGAGCACTCCGCCGCATCCCGCAGGTGCCAGCTCGCTCTCTTGCCGCTCTATCCCTTGCATTTAGCACCTAGAACATGCCCCGCAACCTCGCGCTCGATTCGCCCGCGTCCGCTGACATTTGGTCTCTGAGCAGGTGCCGAGATTGGCCGCCGCGCCTTCCGCAACTCGAGCCGACGTTCGCGGCGACTTGCGCACGCTTCTAGATCTCGTTCTCAAGCCCGCGCATCGATTCGGCGGCTCCGGCTCGCCTCCCCGCGCCTCCAGCCCCGCGCCCCACACCCGTTCTTGTCCTAGCTAAGCCCTCCCTTGTCCGCGGCCAGTCGCGGGCTACGCGCATCGCGGATAGCATCAGTGGAGCTACGTTTCAGCGCTGGACGCAGGCCCGCCCGCCCAATCCCTCCCACCTCCCGCTCGCAGCACGCTCACTGGGCCGCAGGCAGCTTCGCGGGGAGCCGCTGGATTCGAAGCCGCGCACCTTCCCCGCCCGTCCCGACGTCGTACGCGCTAACGTCGCCCGCGCCGCAGGTGGCCGCCAGGCCTCCTGCATCCAGGCCTTCGAGCCGGCGTGGCTGCGGGCGCAGCGCCTCGGCTTCTGGCAGGAGACGGCCTCCTGTCCCCTCACCCGCTTCATCATCGCCCACTGCGCCGTCGACCCCACCACCTACGTCGCCGCCCCGAACACGGAGGGCTACATGACGAGCGTCGCGGGCATCGTCGAGTACATCGCGCGCACGGAGGGCCCCGACACCTCCGCCGCCGTCGGCGCCGACATCGAGAACGGCCGGCTGGACGAGACCCTCGCCGGCTTCGGCTCCTGGTGCCGCCCCTACTCCTACAAGCTCGGCGGCGTCTGGCAGACCTACATCCGCGGCATCGTCCCCAAGGCCCCGCTCTCCCTCGGCGAGAGCCAGCCGGCGCTGGAGGCGATCGCGATCCCCGTCGCCCAGTTCAAGGACCCGGCGCCCGACGTCGGGCCCTTCCTCGTCAAGCCCCACACCAAGGGCAAGGGCAAGCGCACCCGCAACTCGGCGCCGGCCTTCCTCCCGCCCCAGCCCCCCGCCACGGCCCCCAGCAGCGCCCCGGCCAGCAGCGCATCGACGAGATGCTGCCGCGCCAGGTCCGGCCCCGCGTACCCCCGCCTTCCCTCCCGTACCCCCCTCCCCCCGCCCCCTCCTGATCCAAGGGCAGGGTACCCCGACGAACGGCGGCGCGGGCCCGAGCGGCTACGGGAGCTCGGCCTCCTCCGCGAGCGCCGACGGCCCCAGCCCCCTCCCCGGCCCCGGCGCCGTCCTCACGCGATCCAGGGCTTCGGGGCCCAGCAGGAGGCCGAGCGGCGGGCGCTGGCGGCGCGCCAGGCGCGCGAGGCGGAGGAGCGGCGCCAGGCCCTCTGGGCCCAGCGCCTGCAGGCCACCATCGCCTTCCGCGCCGAGCTGGACTCCGGCTTCCGCGCCGGCCAGATCGCCGGGGCGGAGGCCTCGGAGCGCTGGCGGGCGTTCGAGGCGGAGTCGGCGGGGCTGGCGAAGGGCCTCGGCTACAGCTACCGGCGCGTGCCCGTGCTCAAGGACTACGCGTCGGCCGCGGCGCGGGAGGCCTCGCGGGCGGAGATCGACGCGGCGGAGGAGCAGGCGGCGCGCGAGGAGGCCGAGGACAACGCGCGCTTCCGGCACCTGCACCACTGAGGCCCCGAGGCGGTATTTTTTCTCAACCCTCCCTCAATTCGGTCCCGCGATGGCCTTCGAAGCTTATCCTGCCCACTACTCGCTAGGAGCGCTGGCCGCGACCCTCACCTGGCTCCTCGGCGGCACCCCCACGGCCTCGGCGGTCATAGGCGTGGGCTTCGGCTACGCCGCCAAGTCCCTCTACGCCCCGGCGGCGCCTCGCAGGCGGCGGCCGGCATGCGCCCCGCCGGGCGCTAACTTTTCAAAGTTCATTCTCCCCTCCCCTTTTCCGAGTTCCGAGTCCGTTGGCGTTCCCTTTTAAATTTTCTTCATTCTCGTTACACGTTCGAAGATGTCGAGCGCGGTAGAGAAGCTGCTGTGCACCGTGTTCAAATCGGATTCGCGATGCAGCAAGATCGGCGAGGCGGCGAGGGCTAAGGGCGGGGCGGCGGCGGAGGGGCCCAGGGTGAAGGCGGCGGATCCCGCGCCGCCGTCGCTGAAAACGATCAAGGGGGCGGGCAAGGGCAGGAGCGTGGGGGCGCTGCCCCTCGTGGCGATCGCGCCGGGGCAGAGGGAGGCGGCGCACGCGGCGACGGCGGCGCTGGCCGCGCGGCGCCAGGCGGAGGCCTACCCGTGCCTGGGCCGGGGGCTGCACCCGCCGGCCGACCGCCCCTACGCCGTGAGCGCCTACTTCGACGAGGCCAACCGGCTGAGCTGCCAGGAGCTGTGCGACAACCGCATGCGGCGCGCCGTGGACGGGCACCTGCCGCTGCTGGTGGCGCTGGGCGGCTCGCTCCTGATGGTCTGGTACCTGCGCGGCCTGGTCATTTAGATAGTTTTTCGAAGTCTAGGTCAAAGATGGGCTGGGTGGACGCCGTGCTGACCAAGGTCTTCGGACCGAAGAGCGCGCAGCCGCCGCCGAGCTTCAACCTGGCCGCGGCGATCAGCACGACGATCGAGCGCAAGAACAACGAGCTCATCCTAAAGAACGACGGCAAGCTTCCCTGGGCCGACGTGGCCGCGGGCGCACTCGGCAGCACGCTGACGGGAATCGATCGGACGGGCGCCGCGGGCGTGAAGGTCGGGCAGGCGGTTGCGGCCGTGCCGGAGCTTGCGATGAAGGGCTGGCACTACGCCAAGATCGCCGCCGGCGTCGCCGCGGTGCTCCTTGCGATCTGGCTCGCGTGGCAGCTGCGCGGCGCCTACCAGGGCGCGCGCCTGCAGAGCGCCCAGCTCGACTATTTTCTAAAGGCTAGGTAAAGCGAGCGAACCATGCGCGGCGGCTCTTCCCCCGTGTTTCCTTCGCTGAGAACCCGGTGGCGAACGCAGTCGCCCCTACCCCCTGGAGCCCGGAGTGAAGCTGGAGCGTGCGAACGCAGTCTCCGTCAAGAAGGCCAAGCGCACGCTGGCGCTGGAAGTCCCGGTCGCGGAGGATACGGAGAAGGTTGCATTCAACAAGCGCAAGACGTACAAGGCGATACGCGAGGGACAGCTGCTGCCCACGGACTCGGTTCCCGGGCTGCCGGGCACCACGGCCGGCGAGCTCCTAGTGCGCAACCTGCGCCTGCAGTACGTCTCCCGCCTCCGCCGCTCCAAGGCCAAGAAGGCGCGCCTGGACTCGGGCGATAGCAGCTCTAGCTCGTAGGGCTCTGTACTGTTGTATTCAATGCCTTTACCAGTTCCTGTTCCTATCCCAGAGCACGACTCGGGTGAAGGGCACGGTCATAGCGAACATGAACTCGGCGAACTTTGCAAAGTTCATCAGGGTTCCCAGGCGGGGATCCTCCAGTAGATCGCCTCGCGCAGCGCCTCGTAGACGCGCATGAGGGAGCGCTCGTTCTCCGTCGCGAAGGCGTCGCCGGGCTCGTCGGGGTCGGGATCCGTGAGCTCGGAGTACTCGTCCGAGCTGCCCGCGCTCTCGGCACCTGCGGCGGGTCGGGCGAGGGGTCGGGCATTCTTTGCTGGTAGAAGGGTTAGAAGAGGGACCAGAAAATCACTAGCAATCACGGGCGCCGGAACTCCATCGAGTCGCCGCGCCAGTACTTGTTGCCGGAGGCGAGCAGCTTCATCGGCTCGCCCGTCGAATCGTGCTTCCAGGCCTCGCCGTCCCAGAGGGCCGTGCCGCCGTCCTCTAGCTTGAGGCGGTGGCCCGGCTCGAGCCGGTTGCCGTCGAGCATGCGGCCGGCCATGAGCGCCAGGTCCCACTCGGTGAGGTTGCGCTGCTCTGCGGGGGTGAGGCCGCGCTCGACGCGCTCGGGCTGGCGCGCCTCGCGCTCCATGCGGCTGAGGCCTACCAGGAAGAAGATGGGCAACGCAAAGGCCATGAGATCTAGCAGGGCCTCCATTGGGCAGACTTAGAAAAGGTTCCGGACCAGGCCCGAGAGCTGCGGGCCCAGGCGCCGGGCGGCGTAGTAGAGCGCGGCCGCCGCCGCCGCAAGGATCAGAAGGCGCGGCGGGCCGCGCGCCGGCTCCTCCAGGGTCAGGTCCACGGTCTCCGGCCCGCGCGCCGGAGCCGCCAGGATCTCGGGCTCGGAGCAGAGGGACTTGGGCCCGCGGCGGCGGCGCTGCTTGGGCGCCGAGGCGGCGGCGGTGAGAAGGTCCTCAGGCTCCTGCTTGATACCTGCGCAATCGGTGAAGTCCATGCTTGCTGGGTACCTTGGAAAATTGTGGGAGGCGTCCGGAGTGTGCGAACGTAGCTCCAATGGGATTTGCGTCATTTACGTCCGCGTCATTTACGTCACGGAGTTTGCCGGCGACTCGGGACTCGGGCCCAACTTCTCCCGGTAAGTTCGAGACTTGAACTCGGCGGGGTACCCCCGGTGTCCTAGTGTCCTAGTGTCCTAGTGCTACTAGCTAGGTGGTATCGATATCTAGCTAGCTAGCGCTAGCGCTTGCTTAATTAATTAACCTGAAGGGTCGCGTCATTTACGTCAGCGTCATTTACGTCACGGAGTTTGCCGGCGACTCGGGACTCGGGCCCAACTTCTCCCGGTAAGTTCGTCACGACCAGTAGCTACTAGTACCGCTAGTACTACGTAGTACTACTTAGTACTACTTGGTACTACTTAGTACTACTAGCTTAGTACTAGTAGCCACCGATACTGGTACAGCTTTTATAGATTTAAGCATTCATTCAATGTGAATAACGATAATAGTAATAATAATAACGATAAGTAATAGGGATACCCTATTTTTCCAAGTCTCGAACTTACCGGGAGAAGTTGGGCCCGAGTCCCGAGTCGCCGGCAAACTCCGTGACGTAAATGACGCTGACGTAAATGACGCGACCTTCGGTAACCTCCGCAACCCTTCAGGTAAATGTCAGGTAACTTCAGTTGAGTTAATTAAGCAAGCGCTAGCTAGCTAGATATCACAGCTCTACCTTGCCCAAGTTGATGGTATCTAGCAGGGCCTGCTCCTCCAAGTCTGCACCGCCGCCGCCGCCCAGCGCTAGCGCTAGCTCGATACCGCCTCCGGCCTTGATCTCCCTTGGCTCCAGCCACCTGAGGGGCTCAGGCCACCTCCTCCTGGTGAAGCCGGTATCGTTGCTCTTGTCCAGCTTGAGGTAGCGGTAGGGCGCCGGCGCCGGCCAGTCCGGCCTGTGGCCGCTTGCCTCCTTGGCTATGTCCTTGGCCTACGCGGTCGCAGGTCCGCCTTGGCCTTCGCCCTCTGCAAGGGCCCAGCGCCTTGAACTTCGGTGCCTTGGTCGCCGGCAGGGCCTTCGGCTGGGGCTTCACCGCCTTCGGCTGCTGAGGCCTTAGCTGCTTCGATTTCGGCATACTTCTTGCTCATAATGAGAAAAGCGCCTCGAAGTCGGCCTTTATCTCCTCCTTGGTCCAGGATGTCACCTGATCCGGGTCACCTGAGAACGGCGCATCGAACGCCACGTGGAGCGATTTGCAGGCCTGAGCTATCATTGGCTCGGGCCAGGCCAGCTCGATCAGCTGAAGGTAGATGTTCAGGGCCTTGTCGAGCTTGGCGCCCTGAGAGACTAGCTGGGAGATAGCGGGCTCCATGTACAGCAGAGCTTTAGAAAATGGCGCCAAGTCCAAGTCCTTTTTTACGGGCGAGGCCTGGCCGGGGCCAGGGCCGAGTCCCAACTCCGTGACGTAAATGACGCTGACGTAAATGACGCGGACGTAAATGACGCCGAATTTTCAAGTTGCCCTCACCTGAAACTCAGCTGAGCGCTCACCTGACCCTCACCTGAACGGCCTCAAAACCGCAGCCCCGCCGCGCCCTCTCCTCACACTTCAAAGCCAAGAGAAATCAAGAATGTGCATCCCACGTACTTCACCTGCTGTCTCACCTTCGGCATCTTCGCATACGTCATATACGACGATGAGTTCGACCGAAACACGTTCTACTTCTGCAAGCTCCTTCGCGACATTTCGTCGGAGCACCGCAAGGGCGATGAGTATGATTGGATTCAACTGCTCCCCCTCAAGAACGAGATCGTACTGTGGAGAGAGAAGTGCAATTGTAGGCAGGTTCAAGATTAGCTCGATTCGTGTAGCCGTCGTAGAGGATCTGATGGTGAATTGAACACGTGTTTTTACCTGAATCACCTGAGCGCTCACCCGAGGTCAGCTGAAGTCGGGTGGGGCGCCTTAAATATTTTCTAGCGCTAGGCTGAAGCACACTCTAAGCTAACGCAAACATGGCCACCGTCCGCAACGCCAACGAGATCGACCCCGCCAAGCTCGCCTTCGAGATCGACGCCAACGGCCGCATCAGGCCAAGTACGACGGCCTGCAGGGCCTCATGATGTACGCGCCGCCCATGGTCACGATCAACCCGTGCATCAACACAGAGCAAGGCAAGGCGTGGAGCGACGAGAAGAAGGCCTTCGTCATGGAAGAAAACGGCGGATTTTACACGCTGGACCTCACCGATCTCAGCGCCGTCGACGGCCAGACGAACCCAGCCGCGGACGAGTTCCTCAAGCTGCTGGAGGCCCTGGACGCGAAATTCTGCGAGTTCGGGCAGCAGAACCAGGCCAAGCTCAAGGTCTCGCCGGCGCTCCCTCTCCAAGGATCAGATCTTCGGTGCTGCAGACGCCCAGCGTGCGCATCAAGGTCGACAAGGAGTCGGCCAGGCCTTCTACAAGTACCTCAACATGCGCATCCGCACCCAGACGATGGCGGGCAAGCGCAAGAACCGTGCCCGTCGTCGACATGTCCAACTACCTCATCACC
>QPMI01000110.1:0-46399 GCA_004431415.1 Cyanophora paradoxa
CGGCGCTTCGGAGGCATATATTGGACACGCGAAAAATTTACACGAGCTTTACAGCGCGTCTCGTCGAGGGCCTCTACCGTCTTCGTAATGTACAGCGCAGCAGATCCTTAAGGTTGCTCTGCGGCAGCAATTTTACGTCTACGTGCATCTGCCTGGCGGTTTCTCGCTTCCTGTAGCCCGTCTCCTCCGCCCCACTGCATGCCGAGGGCGTCCTTTCTCCGTATCGGCCGCACCGCCGTCTTCTGGTACTCCTCCCCGAACCAGTCGTCCTTGTAGAAATTCGGCAGGCCGCCCTGTCCCTCCGTTTGCATGAACTTGATGAGGAAATCCGACGCCCGCTTGCCGTCGAATTGCACGCGCGAGTAGTGCACCAGCGTGAGCAGGATGTGCGCGTGGAGCCGCCCCGACCGCGGCCCGTACTCGATGCCGATGTTCGCGTTACCCTTCTCCACGTGCGTGTCGTACTGGTCGGACTTGAAATCGAAGCCCTTGGGGTTCGCCTTGTCGGGTACACCCCCATCTTATGCACCGCGCCAGCTGCCTGTCGTCGTAGAAGGGGCCTCCAGCCCCTGTGAAGGCGTCCTGCACCTTGGAGCCTTCTCCCCTGCTCCGCGGCTTGTAGTTGGTCTGGATGGTGATCATGAAATTCGACTCGCGCTGGGCCGTCCTCTCCGTTCAGTTTCCTCACGGGCGCCGCGTCCAGCACCTCTGGAACCACGTCTTGTCGGGCGCCAGCACCTTGTCGTTGATGTTGCCCACCACGATGTGAGTCTCTACCCGGGAGCGGCCGGAGGCGTCCATGGGAGGTGAGGGTTCGGTGCCGGGCTTGCCTGTTTGCTGCCACGCCCCTCGCGATGAGGTTGAGCATGTCAGACCAAGGCCTAGAAAATTTTCCAGGCTGGGGTGAGCTTCCACGTGGGCCCCGGGGTACGTCCGCACCTCACCTGAGCACCACCTGAGCCTCACATGAATCACCTGAGCAACGCCTTCTGTCACATCTGCGGCTCACCTGCGGCTGGGACCCACTCGATTGCGCGAAGCCCGTTTGCCACTTCTGCAAGGGAATAGCCCAGCTGCAGTACGAGGACTCGGAGGAATGGCAGACTCTGGCGAAATCGATCTCCTCCTCCGAAACTTTGAGCAGATCCAGCGCTACGGAGCCATCCTTCACGACGAGGGGGACCCAGACTTCGACGCTCCGGCACCGTACCCCGCCGCCGCCGCCGCCATCGCCAACTCCTACCTCGGGGCCGGAGAGCGCCCCCGCAAGCGCAACCGCCGCACCCAAGGCCCCCAAGGCGAAGCCGCTGTCCCCTGCGGAAATTGCGGCTCTACCGCCCTCGTTGGTGTTCACCTGGATGGGGATCTGGTTTGCCAAAGCTGCGGTCTGGTCCTGGATCTTTATTATCCGGACCATCAACCCCTGGCTGTCAGCGAGCTCCACAGCAACTACCTGCGGAAGTACCACGTATCTGAGCGACTTAAGCAGCACTGCCTGGAGGATTCTCCGGTACCCGAGGACGTGCTGGCAGCTATTGCGAGGCGCATGGCGGGGAAGGAGTGGAGCAAAGACAATATCCGCCAAGTTCTCCGGGCTCTGAAGCAGCAGAAGTACATCGAGCGCTGGCGCAGATCAAGTGGCGCATCACGGGCGAGCGCCCGCCTCCGATGAGCGCGGAGGACATGGACCGGGTGCAGGAGATGTTCGCCTGGTGAGGTCCCCTTCAGCATGTTCAAGTCACAGGGCAGGAAGAACATGCTCAACTACAATTACGTATTCAGGCAGATTTTCGTGCTGCTAGATTTGCCCAGCACCTCCCCTTTTTCCCCTTGCTCAAGAGCAGGCAGAACTCTCGGAGTTAGATTCGATTTGGAACAGGATCTGCGAGTACAACGACTGGCATTTCTTTCCTACTCTTTAGTGATCGCGGCGGCCTTCCGCTCGAGCGCCTGCTTGATTCCGAAGCTAGCGCTGGTAGCCTTGATTAGCATGTTCGTCTGCCCGTGTGTGAATCCGAGGATGAACATAATTCCGCCGGTGGGTCGTCGTCGAAGAACTTGAGGTGAGCACGTACTTCGAGAGCAGGCCGAGGGAGAGGCCGTTGACGGCGACCTGCGCGGCGAGCTCGGCCGCGTGGCCCGCCCTGTTTTCGCCTTCGTGCGAGGAGAAGGCGGCGTCGATGAGGGAGCCGGATGCCAGGCCGAGGGCGTACTGCACGATAGCCTGGGAGAGCCCTAGGAGCACCTTTGACATTTTCCTAGCGCCTCGGAAATTTTTAAGGGGCGCGCCTAGGCGTCGGAGTCCTCGTCCTCGGTCTCTTCCTCCTCCGAGCTCGATTCCGAGGTTGCAAAGTCGTCCGGGTCGCGCACGTAAATAACCCTGTCTCCCTCTTCGTCTGTCATCTCTTCCGAGCTGGTGTCCTCGCTGCCCAGCGACTCGGCCGCGGCCTCGTCCGCCGCCTCCGACGTGAGGCGCTCCCAGTTAATTCCCAGCGCGTCGCAGATCCTCTCCAGGGCGCTGCTGACCTCGCCGTCGTTGAAGGGCGAGGAGGGGTCGAGGCTTGACTCCAGAAGGCAGTCGTAGACGATGGACTCGACGCGGAAGACGGAGGCGATGTGGGCGCTGGGCGACATGCTTACGCACGAAGCCTCAGAAAAAATCAGGCGAGGCCGCGGTGCTTCCTGAAATTATCTATCATGCCCAGGAGCGTCTTGTCCACCGTGCCGTCGTCCGGACCCACGAGATTTTCTCCGTTGACGGTTTCGCCCTCCCAGTACTCCTTGGATCCGATGCGGAAGGGGGGCGGCTCCTCGGCCTTGTAGACGTACAGAACGTCCAGAGGGTTCGTAGAGTTGTTGGAAGAATCGATGATAAGGCAGTGGTTATCCTGCGTGTACTTGTCGAGCAGGTAGTAGAAGGCGCGCTGGGATATGATGTCGCCCCACTCCTTTGCGAGGGCCTCGCGCTGCATCGCCTGCGAGCACTTGAAAATGACAGCCAGATCAGTATTGGAGCGCAGGACGGGATTGATGCCCTTGGCATACTGCGTCGTGATAAGGGTCATGATTTTGTAGTGGCGCCCCGCCACGAAGAGCTCGTTGAGGGCCTCGTCGTACCGCAGCCGAGCGTCGGAAATCACGTCGTCGAGCAGCACGAAAAATCGCGGGTCGACGGGATCCTCCTTTCCCGCGAGCACGTCTTCGGACTTGTTGTGCTGCATGATCGCCTGCTGCCTCCTGAATAAATGGAAGAGCACGCCCGGGTTGTACTTGGGCCAGATGAAGCGCTGGGGTATGTACTGCTTCCAGTACCCGTTCAGGCGATCGGTCTGGCTGATCACGATACCCCCCGGGAAGGTGCCGGAGAGGTTGAACATGAGATCGCGGAGGAAGAAGGACTTGCCCGTGCGCCGCTTGCCGACGCAGACGACGGTGGCGTCGGACTTGACGGTGTTCACGTCGAACCACTTGAGCTCGGGCAGGCAGGCCATGCGCTCGATGCCGCCCGTCTTCGAGTTGTCGAGGAAGGCGTTGACCTGCTCGGGCGTGAGCTGCTGGCCGTCCTCTGTCATGCCCATGGCGCAGCTGGCGCCGGCGGCGGGGGCGGTGCCCGAGCCCGATCCGGTGGCCTGGCCGGCGGGGGCGGGGGCCGGGGCCGCGCCGGCGGGCTGGGCGGCCTGGGGCTTGGCCGCCTTCGGCTTCTTCGGCTTCTTGGGGTCCTTGGCCATTTTACCCCCTTCATTCAGATTTTCTTGCGACCCTGGAATGAAGATCCTCGGCGTGGATGTGGGGGTCATTAATTTCGCCTGGTGCCTCATCGAATTCGATCCGCAGACAAAGGAATCCCAGATTCTCGACTGGCAGAAGATCGCCCTCTTCCCGTCTGCGCGCTGCTGTGGCCGCCTTGTGGCGCGCCTGGTGGAGGTTACTCGCGGCCATAGCGCCTTCGGCCTTCCCGACCAGATCGCGATCGAGGGCCAGAGGACGGGAATCAATCGCTGCATCGAGTGCACGCTCCACGCCCTCCTGTACGGGCGTGCGCGGATCGTGAGCCCGCGCGCCATCAAGCACTTCTTCAAGATCTCGAACCCGAGCTACAAGGAGCGCAAGCGGGGCGCGGTCGACAAGTGCCGCGACCTCGTACCCGCCGAGCTCGCCGACATCGCGGACCGAAACGGCAAGCTCGACGACCTCTGCGACGCCTACCTGATCGCCCTCTACGCCGCCCTCAATCCGGTGTGATTCCCGTTGCGATTTCTGGAGGACCCGCAGATGGGATCCTCATGCCGTAAGCCGAGGCCCCTCTGCTGCGAAATCTGCCGCCTGCCCCAGACCAAGCGCGGCTGGGTGCTCAAGGCGGACGTCTACGTCTGCTGCCCCCGGTGCGCCGTCCGCTACTACGCACTTTTTTCTGAAGGCTGTCTACACCCGTAGCTAGATCCCATGGAGCACGCCCACTACTGCTTCAAGTGCCGCTCCAACACCAAGCTCGCCAACGTCGAGGTGCGTACCAGCAAGAACAACCGCCAGGTGGCCGTCGGCTCCTGCACGCAATGCAGCGGCCGAGTCTCGCGCTTCATGCGCCGGGTTCAGGAGGAGGGGGCCCGGGAGACCAGCCCGCCGCCGCAGCGCCCGCAGGTGCCCGACGCCGCTGGCCCGGCCGCCGGCTCGAGCCAGGCACCGGCAGCCCCTACGGCCCCGAAGCCCCCCGCGGCGCCCCGGCAGAAGGCCAAGGCGGCCCCCGCGGAGGGCGACCCGAGCCCGCTCGAGGCCCAGCCCAAGCGCCAGCGCGCGCCGAGGAAGGCGGCGAGCGAGCCCGCGATTGCAATTCAGATGTGATTCGGCGGCGCAACTGCCCCTGCCACTGCTTCGTCTGCGACTACCCCCCCACCTGCTTCCCGGGCCACCTGCAGTTCGGCCACGAGATTTCGGTGGCGCGCGTGGGCGGGCGGGCCCGCCTCGTCTGCAGGCGCTGCGCGCGCGGGCTCTTCGCGGATTTTCGCAGGATCCGCGACAGGGAGCTCACGGGCAGTATTTCTAAGTCCCTCCCCAAATTGAGAAATGGCCTCCCTGCTGTTCGATAGGGACATGTACCAAATGCAGAACCGATTCGACGGCGTCTACCCCGAGCGCATGCCGCAGGAGCAGTTCCCGCGCCCGCACTGGGCGGACCACCGCACGCACGGCCTGCGCAGGCCCGGGGCGGGGCAGCTGATGGTGACGCCCGGGGGCGCGCCGGCGGAGCGCGACTGGTCGCCCCTCTGGATTATAGCGGGGATCCTGGTGGGGTACCTCCTCTTCCGACCCAGTGTAATTTCTCAGTGACCCCGTACCCCGATGTCTCGATCTATCCCTTATTGGGCCCCAATCGATACGCAAATTGAGATGCTGCGCGCTCGCATGCAGAAGCTTACGCTCGAAGAGGATCCCACGGATGTACCCGAGATCAAGGCGGGGTTGGCCACGCTGCCGACGGATATCGTCGAGAACATTCGCGATTGGGTGTACAGACTGCAGGACGAGGTCCGTGCACGGCTCTGGCAAATCGTGATGGGGCAGAGGGCCGCGGCCTACCGTAGCTTCGACGACCAGAGGGACGCGGCCATGCGCAGGTGGGAGAGGCAGTTCCCCGAGACGTACGGGGGTGCCAACCCATATTTTTCTGGTGATGGGTAAACATGCCGGAGGCACAAAAGAAGCCCGCGAAAAAGGCGCCCACGAACGGGCAGGAGCGGCCCACCAAGGCCGAGGTGAAGGAGGCGAAGGAGAAGCTGAAGGGGCCGCCCGAATTTCCTAAGGGGCCGAAGCCGCTGTACGAGGACGTCTCGCCCGGCGAAATATTCGTGGCGATGCGCCCGACGAAGCAGGGGAAGAAGGGGGCCGATAAGAAGGACGGGAAGGAAGACAAGGCCAAGACCGATAAAATTTCAAAGCCAGCCCCTAAGAAGAGCAAATGAGGGGGCTCGCCTCGCGTTTCGCGCCGCGCAACGTGCTGGCGGTCCCGGGGGGCGGGGACTCGCACATCACGCCCTTTGAGAGCGACAAGTACGCGCACTTTCAGCAGATGGCCAAAACCGCGCTGCACCGCTCCGACGGGATGCGCGTCGAGGATAGGGCGAAAACCGACAAGCTCGCAGAGGTGGAGGCGCAGGCCATCGCCAACGCCTACTACATCAACAAATTCAAGGAGATGGAGTCCGGGCTGGACGAGGAGTACGAGGAGGGCTTCCGCTCCTGGCTGATGGGCCAGTCCGCCTTTGCCATCGACGCCGTGACTCAAACGAACCGAAAGGCGCGGGGCGCGGGCGCGTGCGACGTGGACGGTAAGAATTTGACCATGCTCCCAGGCGTGCGCGATTTTTGCAAGTCGAAGGAAGACCAGATCACAGAGTTCTTGAAACGCAAAAAGCGACTCGAGACCCTCGGGCCCATGAACTTGGATGACGCGTACTACTACTACAAGTACATCGTGAACGGCGAGGAGTTCAAACCGACGAGCATTTATGCGCGCGAAAACCTACCGGAGGAGAAGAAGAGCTACGCGGATAGGAACACCTCGCAGCCGTTCACCCAGGCCGAGCCACCCGGATCGGACGACGAGGGCCCGGGCCCCGACGAGGGCCGGCTGAGGGACACGCGCGCCGAGATGCGGCGCCTGACGGCCGCGATGACCAAGCTCGTTACGATCGCCGAGAGCAAGGAGCAGGAGGCGCGGATCAGAAAGAGGGACAACGCGGCCATCGATGAAAACGGGGCCATCGCTCTGAGGCCGAATGCGCGGAGGGGCGCCAAGGAGGCGCTGATCCAGAAGGCGCTGCCGGGTAGGCGCGAACGGCCCGCAGAAGGCGACGGGGGCGGTGGCGGTGGCGGCGGGGGCGGTGGCGGCGGGGGCGGTGGCGGCGGGGGCGGTGGCGGCGGGGGCGGTGGCGGCGAACCACAGCCGCCGCCCCCTCCTAGTGCCCCTTCAACCCCGGCTCCATCGCCCGAAGCTTCCCCTCCGGCCGCCCCGGGCACATCCGTGGGAGCGCCCGCGGCCGGTCCTTCCGATGCCGAGATGGCGACGGTAGAGGCCGCGGTGAGGGGGGCGCTGGCTGCCGTGGGCGTTCCGACTGCGCCGCCGGCGACGTACGCCGCATCGTCCGCGAAGCCGAAAGACCGCAAGTTGAAGAAGGGCTTAGACGCGGACGAATCCCGGGAGGCGCGGCTGGGGTCGCTGGATGCGCTGCGTAACGCAAAAGGGGCGGCTCTCCTCGCCAAGGCGCGCAGACAGCTGATCACCGACGTGGCGGCCGATGCGGCCCCCGAAAGCGAGCTCGCGACCGTTTCGGAGTTCATCCAGACGGAGCGGCTGCAGGCGGACGTGATGGAGGCAGAGGCGACGCTTGAGGTACGTAAACGGGCACTCGAGGAGGCGGCCGAGCGCACACGCAGGCGCCGGTGGGACATTGGCCCCACGGGAGAGGTGATGCCGGCACCCGCCGCAGGGCCCAGTGCGCCCCCCAGCGTGCCCCCTCCCGCCCGCAAACAGCGATGGGACGTCGGCCCCGATGCAGCTCAGATTTCGGCGTTTCTCGCGGGCAACCCTGACGCGGAGGAGCGGCGCAGGTGGTTTGAGGATCAAAAGAGCGCGAAGATCCAGGGTGCCTACAGCAAGGCGCTCAAAGACATACAGAGGCGCTTCGGAAACAATGACGAGACCCTCGGGAGCTTCGCGGAAATTGCGATTTCCCGGTACCACACGGCCAAGGGCGTGCCCGGGCAGATTATTGCCAACGTGCCTGCGCAGCTGCTACGAGATTATTTCTCGGGGGACGGACCCGACATCGATTTTTGGAGGTTTGTGGACGCATAGGCGCCCATCCACAAAATTTTCTCAACGCACCCCTAAACCATGGCTTCCGCGCTCATCTCCACCCCCTCGACCGCCCTGCACCACTCGCTGCGCAGCTCCGACGCGTCGGTGCACGTGCACGAGACCTTCGACACGGCGATGCCGTTCGTGGACGAGGTGCTCGAGGTGAGCCCCGTGCAGTCGGGCGTGAGCTTCAGCCAGACCGTCGACATCGTCATCCCGCACTCGGCGCCGATGTTCAACGACTCCTGGCTCAAGGTGACGCTGCCGGCGCTGACGAACGCGGACCACTTCTACATCCCGAAGGCCGGCTACGTGCTGCTCAAGAAGGTGAAGATCTTCGTGGGCGCGCAGCTGATCCACGAGTACGACGGCCATTACGACGCCATCTACGGCGAGTTCGAGGACGACAAGTCCGTCGTCCAGCACGTCGACATGGTGAACAACCTCTGGGCGCACCAGCCGCTGCGCCGCCGGGGCAAGGCCCCGAACACGCTGTACATACCGATTCGCATCGCGACGGGCCACGGTCGAAAGTTCGCCGTGCCGCTCCACAAGCTCCGCTGCTCCGGAAACGACATGAAGCTGCAGATCACGTACGCCTCGCAGAAGGAGGTGACGGCCTCCTTCGTGGACGGCGGCCTGCACACCAACACCAACCTGACGAGCACCGTCAGCCTGGACACCAAGCTCATCCTGCGCTACGTGCACATCGACTCGCGCGAGCTGGCGCTGCACCCGAACTCGTTCACGTGGGCCGGCAAGTACGTGCAGCACTACCACGTCTCGTTCGAGTCCGGCAAGGCCATCCGCCTGCCCTTCACCGGAATCTGCTACGAGCTGATCATCGTGGTGCGCGACAAGCCGCACACCGACAACGGCGAGCACTTCTGGCGCTTCCGCCCGCTCGACAAGATCGAGCTGAAGTGCGACAACATCAAGGTGCTCGATAGCTCGAACCACGACGCGCACTTCTTGCGCACGGCCATCGCGCACAAGGAGCACACGCACGCCCCGCCCGCAAGCACCTCGAGCTGCTGCGGGCGTGACCTCGATGGACGGGACGGCGGCGGCCGACGTGGCCGACGCGCTGCACCCGCACCCGTGGTCGGGCAACGACACGGCCCCCACGACCCTCGCGACCCACGACGGGCACAGCAGCGACATCCAGCCCCGCAACGTGGGCCAGTTCGGGACGGAGTTCATCTACTCGCTCCCCTTCGGCACGGACGTGGCCGACAACACCAAGATGTTCGGCGGCCTCGACATGGGCGCCTTCAAGACCATCGAGCTCACGCTCACCACGCTCAAGACCTACGGCGCGGACAAGCCCGTGGCCGACATCTACTGCCGCTACTACAACGAGATCACCTTCACCAACGGCGGCGCCTACCGCCGCTTCCATTAGATTGCTTGTTAGCCAGGGTGTGCTTGGTAGGCCGATGTGAACCAATAAATTTTCCCACTGGGATCCTAACCGAGGCACGATGACGAAGGGCCACTCTATGATGGACATTGGGGAGGGCTCTAAGAAGCAGCGCCAGGCGCTGAAGAACGACCTGAAGGCCGACATGGACGGCATCGTGAACAAGTTCCTTCCGGGCACGATCATGCCCGAGGTGCCCGTCGTAGATGGAACGAAGGCAGACGTCTACACGCCCGAGGACAAGGCGCGGGGCCTGGGGCTCAGCGGGGGGGAAACGAAGACCCTGCCCGCGATGAAGTACACGCCCTCGATGGAGAAGCTGATGCGGATGGGCATCCGACAGCAGCTGCAGAACGCGAACCCCGGTCGCACGATCAACGAGGAGGACGTGGAGAACGCGTTCAGCCTGCGGAAGGAAATCATGATTCGCGATTTCGACCAGTGGGCGATGACGGCCTTCGACCTGAAGCAGCCGGGCGTCGCCAAAATGCTCGAGGAATATTACCCCGAGCTGCTGGAGCGAATTACGAACATGATCGAGCAGGATATCGAAATTCAGCGCTTCGACAAGTACCAGAAGGTTTTCTTCCCGATGAACTACGATGATCTCGTCATGAAGTGGGCGCGCGAGCGCGGCTGGATCAAGACGATGGAAGAGATCGAGAAGGAGAACCTGCTCGGGCCGGCCGGCCGCTACGGGCAGACGGAGGCGAACCCCCAGGGGCTGCGCGCGGGCTACACCCCCGATCTATCGCCCATGTTCAACGCGCAGACGGCCAACATCAGCAGCGCCGTCAACAAGCCCTACGGCCGCAACGACGTGGACTTCAGCCGGGGCAATCCGTTTGGGGCGATGCTCCTCGATCAGCCGGGGACGCGCGGCCCGGCCCTGCCGACGGCCATGCCTTACGCGGACCAGAACCTGCTGCCCCGCGTCGTCAACCCGCTCCCTGCGCTGCAGGGCAATCAACTTGCCACGCCGTTCCAGAAAGGACGCATGCTAGAGCTCCGCGCTAAAGGAACGGTGGCAGGTATGTCCGCTGCATCGCAGACTGCAATTCAGACAGCCTTCCAGTCCATCGTCCGGAACACGGAGAACAACCAGATTGCCATGCTTGCGGAAACGAACGCCCGGAAGGCGGAGATGTTCGACCAAGCAGCCCAGGCGCTCCGACTCGGTCAGTAATTTCTGAGGCCCACGCGAGCACATGGCTGCGACGGAGGCGACGCTGGGCGAGCAGATCGAGGCGCGCTGGGGCCGCTTCCTCGACCTGCTGGAGCCGGAGGCCAAGGAGCCCGGGGTGCGGGCGCAGATCCAGTCGCTGCGCGGCATAGGGGCCACGGCGGTCATCGTTCTGTTCAGGAGGCACATCAACGCGGAGGCGGAATTGATCAAGGCGAAGGACGACTCGGTTTTCGAGAGGCTGCCGCAGGAGTACGCCTCGGCCGTGCGCTCGCTATTCTACGGCAGCGGGCCCGAGCTGCGCGAAAAGCTCTGGCTTTACATCGAGCTCTTCGTCGAGCTGACCTCGGAGTGAAAAATATTTCTAAGGGCAGGCGTAAAGGATGGACCCTCGGCGATGCTTGGCTTCGAGGCGCTGGCCGTGGACGGGCCGAACCCCGTGGGAATCCCGCAGCCCCGGAAGAAGGGCCGCCCCGCGAAGGAGGGCAAGGAAAAGGGCGAGAAGGCGCCGAAGGCCGACAAGACGGCGCTGCCGGGCGACGGGCCCACGGTGCCGCCGACGGCGCCGAGCAAGGGGCGAGCTTCAGCGTGCAGGAGCACATCGAAATGACGAAGAAGAAGGAGCAGAGCGTGAAGAAGGCGCTGGGGATCGACCTGCAGGAGAGGCCGCGCGACGAGGCGCAGGTGGACGTGGACGAGAAGAAGCAGGTTCTGCGGCAGATCGCGCAGTACAGGCGCTCGTTCGGGGCGAGCTTACGTCCACGAAGAAGCTGAGCCTGGCGACGCCGCTGGACGAGCTGAAGGAAGAGTACGAGGAGATTCAGCGCGAGCTGAGCACGCGGGGTTCGCTGGAGGCGGCGCGCCTCTTTCTGATCGCGGGCATGCACTCGCTGGAGCACCTGAACAAGGCGTACGATCCGATCGGCCTGAAGCTCGACGGGCTCGGGCAGGCGACGCTCTCTTCGATGGACCAGGTGCAGCCGATCTTAGAGGAGCTGGTGATTAAGTACTCGCGCTACGTGACCCTGGGGCCCGAGGCGCGCCTGGGGATGGCCCTGGTGCAGACGGTGCTGGCGGTGCACGCGGCGAACGCGAACCCGGAGGTGATGAAGGAGGTGACGGAGGCGGCGGCCTCGACGGCGGCGGAGCCCAAGGCGGTGGGCGGCAAGTTCAACGGCCTTTGAGTGTAAAAGCTTGTAATCAATTGCACCAAAAATTCACAATTTATTCGTCCGAGCTACTGCATGGGGGCTGCGTACATAGACTCGGGGTTTAGGTAGGGCTCGAAATCGGCCTCGTTGTCGTAGGGCTTGAAGGCCAGCTCGGGGCGCGCCCGGCGAAGCGAAAGGCGCCGACCTTGCACTGCTGCACGGCGAGGAAGGACCACTTGAGGCCGAACTTGCCCTCGGGATGGCGTAGGCGGTGTCGATTTTGACGAGGGCGGCCACCAGGTCGCCGGTGCCGATGGTGGCGCGCTCGGTGATGAGGTAGTTGGACATGTCGACGACGGGGATGGTCTTGCGCTTGCCCGCCATCGTCTGGGTGCGGATGCGCATGTTGAGGTACTTGTAGAAGGCCTGGCCCGACTCCTTGTCGACCTTGATGCGCACGCTGGGGGTCTGCAGCACCGAGATCTGGTCCTTGGAGAGGGAGCGGCCGGGCGAGACCTTGAGCTTGGCCTGGTTCTGCTGCACGAACTCGCAGAATTTCGCGTCCAGGGCCTCGAGCAGCTTGAGGAACTCGTCCGCGCGGGGTTCGTCTGGCCGTCGACGGCGCTGAGATCGGTGAGGTCCAGCGTGTAGAATCCGCCGTTTTCTTCCATGACGAAGGCCTTCTTCTCGTCGCTCCACGCCTTGCCTTGCTCTGTGTTGATGCAGGGGTTGATGGTGACCATGGGCGGCGCGTACATCATGAGGCCCTGCAGGCCGTCGTACTTGGCCTTGATGCGGCCGGTGGCGTCGATCTCGAAGGCGAGCTTGGCGGGGTCGATCTCGTTGGCGTTGCGGACGGTGGCCATGTTGTCTGAGCTTAGTGTGCGATCAGCCTAGCGCTAGAAAATATTTAAAGGGCGCCCCACCTGACTTCAGCTGAGCGCTCGGGTGATTCAGGTAAAACACGTGTTCAATTCGTCTCACTGGGGGGGGAAGGGCTTCGATCGCGGCTACGCGAATATTCGAGAGTCTAAATCTGGCGCTGGGGCAGGCGACGGCGTACAGGGTGATCTCGTTCTTGGCGGGATTGAGCATGATGTGCTGGAAGCAGTCGCCCTTGCGGCACTCCAGCGAGATGTTGCGCAGCAGCCTGCAGTAGTTGAAGCAGATCTCGCCGTTCTCGTCCAGATCCTCTTCCATGGCCTCGTACTCGAAGATGCCGAAGGTCAGGCAGCAGGTGAAGTACTTGGGGCGCACATTCTCTCGTTGGCTTACGGTTAAAGTGTGAGGAACCGAGGCCCCGTGCCCCTCTTAAGGCCCCGCGTCAGGTGAGCTTCAGACGAAGTCAGAAAACACGCGTTCAATTTCAGAGGGATACAGAGCCATCAAGATCAAAGGAAATCATCCTATCGTCAAGGCTAAAGGGGTAGCCGCACTGCTGGTGCAGCTGATCGACCTTCATCTGGGGGAGCCCATCTGCCTCCGCAAGACCCAGATGTTGCACTGATACCCCTCAAAGAATGTGTAGGCGAGGGAGCGGCCTGAGGGAGAGATCGCCGCGCAGAACGAGGCCCACTCGGGTACTTGAACATGCGTGCAGTTCAGGCGCCCCGCGGAGAAGGTCACGATGTAGGCCGTCTGTCCGGTTTGGGTCTTGGCGCAGGAGACCAGGGTGAAGGAGAAGCCATCGTCGGAGAGCTTCATGAGGAGGATCTTACCGGGGCAGTCCTTGCAGTCGTCTACTTTGCCGTCCTTGAGAACTTCCACCTCGCGGTCAATGGGCTCGCCGATCACGCGCACGGTGTATTCCTCGACGAAGAACTGGGCAACAAGGGCCATGTTGCTTGCTGGTTGCGTTGAGAGAGATTGAGAGTGTGAGGGAACGCCGCGTGCCGCGTGCTTATAGAGGCCGTTCAGGTGAGGTTCAGGTGAGCGCTCACCTGAGGAGGGGGGGGGGAGAAGTGACGCGGACGCGAAAGATTCCGTCATGGGTTTTTCCGTCATGGGCTGGAACTTGGACCTGGGACTCGGGCCCAAACTCTCCCGGTAAAAAAATAGATTCGAACTTGGCGCCATTTTCTGATGCTAGTCTACCCACCATGGAGCCCGCCATCTCCCAGCTGGTCTCCCAGGGCGCCAAGCTCGACAAGGCCCTCAACATCTACCTTCAGCTGATCGAGCTGGCATGGCCCGAGCCAATGATTGCCCAGGCCTGCAAATCGCTCCACGTGGCGTTCGATGCGCCGTTCTCAGGTGACCCGGATCAGATGACATCCTGGTCCAAGGAGGAGATAAAGGCAGACTTTGAGGCGCTTTTCTCATTTATGAGCAAGAAGTATGCCGAAATCGAAGCAGCCAAGGATGCCGAAGCCCAAGGCGGTGAAGATGCAGAAGCCCCAGAAGCCCCAGCCCAAGGCCCTGCCGGCGACCAAGGCACCGAAGTTCAAGGCGCTGGGCCCCTGCAGAGGGCGAAGGCCAAGGCGGACCTGCGACCGCGTAGGCCCAAGGACATAGCCAAGGAGGCAAGCGGCCACAGGCCGGACTGGCCGGCGCCGGCGCCCTACCGCTACCTCAAGCTGGACAAGAGCAACGATACCGGCTTCACCAGGAGGAGGTGGCCTGAGCCTCTCAGGTGGCTGGAGCCAAGGGAGATCAAGGCCGGAGGCAGTATCGAGCTAGCGCTAGCGCTGGGAGGCGGTGGTGGTGCAGACTTGGAGGAGCAGGCCTTGCTAGATACCATCAACTTGGGCAAGGTAGAGCTGTGATATCTAGCTAGTGCTTGCTAGCGCTTGCTTAATTAATTAACCTGAAGTTACCTGACATTTACCTGAAAGGTTGCGGAGGTTGCGGACGCGTCACAATTCCGTCATGGGTTTTCCGTCATGGGCTGGAACTTGGACTCGGGACTCGGCCGCAAAACTCGGCGTAAAAAAATACACGTGTTTTTGTCAAGTCTAACGTACCGACTCTGTACCCCTCTATTCGACTTGAAGGTAATTTCAAGTTGCTATGACATCATACTGAAGTTGCTATGACATTATCGTTATTCACAATCAATGAATACTTTAATGTAGTATAGAACGGTCATAGGAGGGGTACGTCGTTCTTGTTCAAGTCTCGAACTTACCAGGAGAATTCCCGGTGCGCTGAGCGGGATGCGCTAAGCAGTTGGCTAGGCCCAGAGGCGCCCCAAGCAGAGAGGGACAGGCCCGTACGGCACCGTAGGGCGGCGGCAAGCGGGTGCCATTACGTACACAGCAGGCGCAGAGCCAGCGTAAGACAGAGAGAACAAGAGAACAAGGACGTCGACAGACAGCAAGCGAGCGCCGCGCAGGGCAAGCGAGGGCCCAGGGCTAAAATAAGCGGGCCAGTTGGCAACAACGTGGCACCAGGAATAGCAGGCTACAAAGGGTACAAGGCAAGGCAAGCTGCCGGCTTAGAGCCGACGACCAGGGCTAGCTGGGAGTCGGAAAGTGGGCGGCACACGCTTCCCGCTACAAAAAGCCGTCCTCGGCGCTACGAGCTAAAGGCTGAACTAAAGCTGCGTAGGCGAGGCTGAACGGACTACGAGCCAAAAGCCGGCTACCGTCCCTGCACAGAAAGCCGTCCTCGGCGCCACAGCGGGCGGGCCAGAGGGGCAAATTAAAATCCATCAGGCCGTCGGCACCAGTATGAGGAACTGGGCCCAACAAGGGAAGTTGGGTGAGGGACCCACGACCTGACGCCAGAGCGCGCGGAGCGCCGCCAGCCAACCGGGGGCAAACCCTCTAAATCCCGCCGGAGGGGAAAACGAGTGCTAGCGCTAGCACTAAGCTCGAATTCGAAACCGGCGCCGCGCCGCAAGCCGCCGGGCTGCGGCGGCGCCGGGTCGAAAGTTCCACAGTGTAGAAGGTACTTGACGTAGAATGTAGGAGTGTAGGACCGCAGGCTCGATCAGCAGAGCCGCAGCGGCAGAGTACGCGTTGCGGGCCAAGCTCGGCGCAGCTTGCCGCATTGCGTTGCCAAGTGACTCGGCCAGCGGAGTCACGAGGCGGGGCGATCGGACAGCACAGTAGCGTGTGCAGCCGCGTAAGCGTAGAGCAGGCAAGCCATGAAGAGTAGAGGCGGCGGGCCAGTCGCACGGGGTCAGGCTCCACAGCAGCGGCAGGCCACTGGTTGCATCATACAGACCCATCGCCAAGGATCCTCCACGATCGGACGGGATGGCAAACCACGGATACAGCCATCGAGTCCGCCGGTGTACGCAGATGCAGTGCGTAGCCGGGGCTTAGGCAGGCCACCATCGCGGGACAGGAGACAGCATCAGCGCGGCCCGGAATGATCATCGGTGCTCGCGTGATAGTCGTAGGCAAGAAGACTGGTCGCGGGGCATCACCCAGTGCTGCTTGCTGACGCTCCTCAACAGACAGGTCCGCTGTCCGCCGTCCAACTTTAGCTATGGCTGCTCACGTCGTCGTAGGACGTCCCAGAGCGCATCCTGTACGCTTCTGTTGACCTTCGCCCGCCGGACAGGCCTCGGTCAGACCTCCGCCCGCTGAACAGGCCTCGGTCGCTGATCAAACGCCCACGACAGGAAAGAACGACAGTCCGCACACGCTGGAGATGTGCGTGAAGCGACTGACATCTGGCTTGACGAGCTGGACGTCCCGGAGAAGGGCAGCTACGTCGTCGGAGCCAGGGCAAGGTCTTGGCATCTTGTCTGCCTTCTCGGTGCGACAGCGCGCACGGTAGAATTGACAACAGATAGATGCGCTTCCTCGCATAGAGATCGCTGTCAAGTGGAGCTGCGCCGGCTTCCACTGACGCGTACGCAACCCGCAGAGCCGAGAGAGACGCGGAGCCGCACGTCCTCTGGATGCAGGGTGGAGTCAAGTGGAGTGATCCTCACGAGGGATGCCACTCGCCGCCGCTGAGCGTGCCTCGGACGGTCCGCAGGCGCCACTGCAGCCGTCGTAGGTGAGACCTCGGGCGCGTACTGGGGCCTTGTTATCCCAGGGGCTTTCACGTCGCAGCGGTTTGACTCCATGCGTTCTTCAGATACACTCGCCACCATTGCAATACATTTAGTAGTACGCTGTGGTGTCGTCTCTCGATACAATACAATACAGTTTCATTCGACATGCGCGCGGGCTGCATCAGCATCTGTTCTTGAGCGCAGCCACGGCACGTTTAGATGACTGTGAGCGCATGCGGCTCAATAGACGGGTTGGCGGACGCTTCCCACTACCGAAAGAGTGGTGCGCCGGGGCCGTAAGCAAGAAAAGGCGCGCGCAGTGGCGGGTAGAAAGGCATGAACCATGCGGTTCGTATTGCTAAGCTCTGCCGCATAGGCGCTTCCCACTACAAGAGAGTGGAGGCCGTACGCGCAAGCCGAGGCAAACGATGGCGTGCTTGTCCAGGGGTTCGGGCAAGAGCGCAGCGTTCGTCCCCAGGCATACGAGCTAAAAAGTCGAAGCCCAACGCAGCAGCCCCCATGCGCTGGGCGGGATGCGCTAAGCAGTTGGCTAGGCCCAGAGGCGCCCCAAGCAGAGAGGGACAGGCCCGTACGGCACCGTAGGGCGGCGGCAAGCGGGTGCCATTACGTACACGGCAGGCGCAGAGCCAGCGTAAGACAGAGAGAACAAGAGAACAAGGACGTCGACAGACAGCAAGCGAGCGCCGCGCAGGGCAAGCGAGGGCCCAGGGCTAAAATAAGCGGGCCAGTTGGCAACAACGTGGCACCAGGAATAGCAGGCTACAAAGGGTACAAGGCAAGGCAAGCTGCCGGCTTAGAGCCGACGACCAGGGCTAGCTGGGAGTCGGAAAGTGGGCGGCACACCGGCCGAGTCCCGAGTCCAAGTTCCAGCCCATGACGGAAAACCCATGACGGAATTGTGACGCGTCCGCAACCTCCGCAACCTTTCAGGTAATTAATTAAGCAAGCGCTAGCGCTAGCTAGCTAGATATCGATACCACCTACTTAGTACTACTTAGTACTACTAGGACACTAGGACACTAGGACTCTGGGACACTAGGGCATTTGGACATAGGGGGTACCCCGCCGAGTTCAAGTCTCGAACTTACCAGGAGAATTCCCGGCCGAGTCCCGAGTCCAAGTTCCAGCCCATGACGGAAAACCCATGACGGAATCTTTTGCGTCCGCGTCATTTCTCCCCCCTCCTACGTTCGCAATCTCCGGACGCCTCCCACAATTTTCCAAGGTACCCAGCAAGCATGGACTTTACTGACTGCGCAGGTATCAAGCAGGAGCCTGAGGACCTTCTCACCGCCGCCGCCTCGGCGCCCAAGCAGCGCCGCCGCCGTGGGCCCAAGTCCTCTGCTCCGAGCCGAGATCCTGGCGGCTCCGGCGCGCGGGCCGGAGACCGTGGACCTGACGCTGGAGGAGCCGGCGCGCGGCCCGCCGCGCCTGCTGATCCTTGCGGCGGCGGCGGCCGCGCTCTACTACGCCGCCCGGCGCCTGGGCCCGCAGCTCTCGGGCCTGGTCCGGAACCTTTTCTAAGTCTTGCCCAATGGAGGCCCTGCTAGATCTCATGGCCTTTGCCCTGCCCATCTTCTTCCTGGTGGGCCTCAGCCGCATGGAGCGCGAGGCGCGCCAGCCCGAGCGCGTCGAGCGCGGCCTCACCCCCGCAGAGCAGCGCAACCTCACCGAGTGGGACCTGGCGCTCATGGCCGGCCGCATGCTCGACGGCAACCGTCTCGAGCCGGGCCACCGCCTCAAGCTAGAGGACGGCGGCATGGCCCTCTGGGACGGCGAGGCCTGGAAGCACGATTCGACGGGCGAGCCGATGAAGCTGCTCGCCTCCGGCAACAAGTACTGGCGCGGCGACTCGATGGAGTTCCGGCGCCCGTGATTGCTAGTGATTTTCTGGTCCCTCTTCTAGCCCTTCTACCAGCAAAGAATGCCCGACCCCTCGCCCGACCCCGCCGCAGGTGCCGAGAGCGCGGGCAGCTCGGACGAGTACTCCGAGCTCACGGATCCCGACCCCGACGAGCCCGGCGACGCCTTCGCGACGGAGAACGAGCGCTCCCTCATGCGCGTCTACGAGGCGCTGCGCGAGGCGATCTACTGGGAGGATCCCCGCCTGGGAACCCTGATGAACTTTGCCAAGTTCGCCGAGTTCATGTTCGCTATGACCGTGCCCTTCACCCGAGTCGTGCTCTGGGATAGGAACAGGAACTGGTAAAGGCATTGAATACAACAGTACAGAGCCCTACGAGCTAGAGCTGCTATCGCCCGAGTCCAGGCGCGCCTTCTTGGCCTTGGAGCGGCGGAGGCGGGAGACGTACTGCAGGCGCAGGTTGCGCACTAGGAGCTCGCCGGCCGTGGTGCCCGGCAGCCCGGGAACCGAGTCCGTGGGCAGCAGCTGTCCCTCGCGTATCGCCTTGTACGTCTTGCGCTTGTTGAATGCAACCTTCTCCGTATCCTCCGCGACCGGGACTTCCAGCGCCAGCGTGCGCTTGGCCTTCTTGACGGAGACTGCGTTCGCACGCTCCAGCTTCACTCCGGGCTCCAGGGGGTAGGGGCGACTGCGTTCGCCACCGGGTTCTCAGCGAAGGAAACACGGGGGAAGAGCCGCCGCGCATGGTTCGCTCGGTTTACCTAGCGTTTAGAAAATAGCGCGCGAGCCTCGAGCACCAGGAGACCCGCCACAACCGCTGCGGCGATGACAACGGCCACCTTGAGCCAGTGCCAGAAGCGCTCGGCCCCGTCCGTCAGCGCGCGGCCCGCCTTGCCCGGTGCGGTGAGCGCGGAGCCCAGGGCGCCCGCCGCAATGTCGGCCCACGCGCCTCCGTCGCCGCGCAGGACGTTCTCTCGGTTCTTCGTCTCCACCGTGGCGCCAATCGCCGCGTTGATCTCGCCGAACTGCAGGCGCGGCTGGCCCTTGGGGCCGAAGGTCTTCGTGAGCAGCGCATCGAGCCAGCTCATCCTTGGCTAGCTTCCAACCGGGGTTTCGAAAAACTATCTAAATGACCAGGCCGCGCAGGTACCAGACCATCAGGAGCGAGCCGCCCAGCGCCACCAGCAGCGGCAGGTGCCCGTCCACGGCGCGCCGCATGCGGTTGTCGCACAGCTCCTGGCAGCTCAGCCGGTTGGCCTCGTCGAAGTAGGCGCTCACGGCGTAGGGGCGGCCGGCCGGCGGGTGCAGCCCCGGCCCAGGCACGGGTAGGCCTCCGCCTGGCGCCGCGCGGCCAGCGCCGCCGTCGCCGCGTGCGCCGCCTCCCTCTGCCCCGGCGCGATCGCCACGAGGGGCAGCGCCCCACGCTCCTGCCCTTGCCCGCCCCTTGATCGTTTTCAGCGACGGCGGCGCGGGATCCGCCGCCCTCACCCTGGGCCCCTCCGCCGCCGCCCACCCTTAGCCCTCGCCGCCTCGCCGATCTTGCTGCATCGCGAATCCGATTTGAACACGGTGCACAGCAGCTTCTCTACCGCGCTCGACATCTTCGAACGTGTAACGAGAATGAAGAAAATTTAAAAGGGAACGCCAACGGACTCGGAACTCGGAAAAGGGGAGGGGAGAATGAACTTTGAAAAGTTAGCGCCCGGCGGGGCGCATGCCGGCCGCCGCCTGCGAGGCGCAGCCGGGGGCGTAGAGGCTCTTGGCGGCGTAGCCAAAGCCCACGCCGATGACCGCCGAGGCCGTGGGGTGCCGCCGAGGAGCCAGGTGAGGGTCGCGGCGAGGGCTCCTAGCGAGTAGTGGGCAGGATAAGCTTCGAAGGCCATCGCGGACCGAATTGAGGGAGGGTTGAGAAAAAATACCGCCTCGGGCCTCAGTGGTGCAGGTGCCGGAAGCGCGCGTTGTCCTCGGCCTCCTCGCGCGCCGCCTGCTCCTCCGCCGCGTCGATCTTTGCCCGCGAGGCCTCGCGCGCCGCCCGCCTTGCGTACGAGGTGGGCACCGGCGCCCGCCGGTAGCTGTAGCCGAGGCCCTTCGCCAGCTCCACGGTCCCGTCCTCGAACGCCCGCCAGCTCTCCACGGCCTCCGCCGCGCTCATCCGCTCCGCGCGGAAGCCCGCCTCCAGCTCGGCGCGGAAGGCGGTGGCCTCCTGCAGGCGCTGGGCCCAGAGGCCCTGGCGCCGCGCCTCCGCCTCGCGCGCCTGGCGCGCCGCCAGCGCCCGCCGCTCGGCCCCCTGCTGGGCCCCGAAGCCCATGATCGCGCTGAGGATGGCGCCGGGGCCGGGGATGAACGCGTCCGGGTCGGGAGCGGCGGCGAAGGCGGCGGGGACGGGGCTGCGGTCGGCGAGGGAGAAGGGGACGGGGCTGGGGCCGGCGCCGTCGGAGGGGGCCGAGCTCCCGTAGCCGCTCGGGCCCGCGCCGCCGTTCGCCGGGGTACCCTGCCCTTGGATCAGGAGGGGGGCGAGGGGAGGGGGGGTACAGGGAAGGCGGGGGGTACGCGGGGCCGGACCTGGCGCGGCAGCATCTCGTCGATGCGCTGCTGGCCGGCGTGCTGCTGGCCGGCGTGCTGCTGGCCGTGCGAGGAGGAGGGCGGCGGGGGCGGGACGAAGGCGGGGGCCGAGTTGCGGGTGCGCTTGCCCCTGCCGCGGATCGAGGCCTTGACGGGGAAGGGGCCGTTCTCCGGGTCCGCCGGCTCGAAGAACTGGATGGCCTGCAGCGCCGGCTGGCTCTCGCCGAGGGAGAGGGGGCCTTGGGGACGATGCCGCGGATGTAGGTCTGCCAGATGCCGCCGGCCCTGTAGGAGAAGAGGCGGCACCTGGGGCCGAAGGCGGCGATGGTCTCGTCCAGCTCGCCGTTCTCGACGTCGGCGGCGACGGCGGCGGCGGCGTCCGGGCCCTCCGTGCGCGAGATGTACTCGCAGATGCCCGCCACGCTCGTCATGCCGCCCTCCGTCTCCGAGCCGACGAGGTAGGTGGTGGGGTCGACGACGCAGTGGGTGATGACGAAGCGGGTGAGGGTGCAGGAGGCCGTCTCCTGCCAGAAGGCGAGGCGCTTCGCCCGCAGCCACACCGGCTCGAAGGACTGGATGCAGGAGGCCTGGCGGCCACCTGCGGCGCGGGCGACGTTAGCGCGTACGACGTCGGGACGGGCGGGAAGGTGCGCGGCTTCGAATCCAGCGGCTCCCCGCGAAGCTGCCTGCGGCCCAGTGAGCGTGCTGCGAGCGGGAGGTGGGAGGGATTGGGCGGGCGGGCCTGCGTCCAGCGCTGAAACGTAGCTCCACTGATGCTATCCGCGATGCGCGTAGCCCGCGACTGGCTGCGGACAAGGGAGGGCTTAGCTAGGACAAGAACGGGTGTGGGGCGCGGGCTGGAGGCGCGGGGAGGCGAGCCGGAGCCGCCGAATCGATGCGCGGGCTTGAGAACGAGATCTAGAAGCGTGCGCAAGTCGCCGCGAACGTCGGCTCGAGTTGCGGAAGGCGCGGCGGCCAATCTCGGCACCTGCTCAGAGACCAAATGTCAGCGGACGCGGGCGAATCGAGCGCGAGGTTGCGGGACATGTTCTAGGTGCTAAATGCAAGGATAGAGCGGCAAGAGAGCGAGCTGGCACCTGCGGGATGCGGCGGAGTGCTCCGGCTCGGGCGCCATCGAGCTTTCGAAGGTCCGCGGCCGGCGCGAGCGACCCTGCGCGTGGCGGCGTGAGTGCGGCGTCGAGAGAGCTTTCCAGCGCCCAAAATCTGAGGTCCGGAGCTAGCCGTGGTGCGGAGAAAGAGGTTGCGAAGTGAGGCGCACCTCCGAATCGAAAGGAGCGAGGCGGCGGCTCTCCGGGCTGAGCGGAATGCAAGCTAGTGCCTCTGGCAAGTGCTGCAAGGAGCGCTGGGCCCGGGCGCTGCGAGATGCGCTGCCCGGGCGCTTTTTTTCGGGTTGGGGTACTGTGTTTTGAGTCGAAACACGTGGAGCAACCGCGTGAGCCCAAAACTTTCTGAGCTTAGGAGCAAAGGCGGTCGAGCGCTCGGCCGCGCAAGCTAGCTCCGGCGCGCTCTGCCTTCTCTCTACACGTGTCGCATTCGCGTGCGCTCAAAACTTTCTAAGCTTCGGTCAAGCAAGGGGCTAGCGCTTCCGAAGTTCTACGCGCGCGCCTCCCCGTCCGCCGGGCCGACGGTCTGCGCGTCACATCGTCCGCTGCGCCAAGAAGGAGAGATCAAGACGGTGTCAACCGGGTCTAGTTGAGCGCTTAAGGTCGGACCAAAGCCTGTCCCGACCCTCCCAGATCTTTAAATTAATATCTCAGAAGGTCGAGACAGCAGTCCAGACGTCGACTATAGCTAGCCAACAGACGTCGACTAGCCTAGTAGATCTAGAATTTTCCAAGCCTAGCTATAGAGAGACGACCATGGCAACCGGACGCGTGTCTCTCGACGTCGACGCCTTCCTGGCCCGTATGCCCGGGCCCGGGTACAGCAGATAGATCTGAGCGAGCAGGAGTGCAGCTTTTTCGTTCGATTCCCTCTCGTCGAAGTCCAGAAGGCCTGCAGCCCGACCCTGGGACGGCTTTCTGCGTCTTCCACCCGCCCTGCATCACCCCAGCCACTTCTCGGGTGCCGAGGATGAGACGAGCACTGCGGCAGCCTGCGCCTTTGCAACCAAGTTCGGAGGCTTCACTTTCTCTCGCCCCTTGGATAATGGATTCAAGGCTGCCTACGTCCTACAGAGCCCGGAGGCTTGCGATCTCATGGCATGGTTCTTTGGGAGCTCGAGCGGCCTGGAGCTCGGTGTGGATGGCACCGGGGGCTACGTTCTGCGGGGGCCGGCGCCCGGGCCGCGAGCGGAGCTCCTCCCCACTCCATCCAGAAGCTCGGCGCCCCGCGCTAAGCCCATCCCGGAGCCGGGCGCTCTCCTGGATTCGAGCCCAAGCCTGCCGGCCTTGGAGCGGCTCCTGGACCGCCTACGCAAGAACAAGGCGGTGAGGGACGAGATCTGGAAGGCGGGGGCAGAGCTGCGCGCGGACCTTGGCCTGCACGACGCCCGCCGCGTTCAGCACCTTGGAGTCGAGCCCGACGGGTCCATCACCCTCGTCCTGGGCGGGAGTCAGCCGGGGGCGCCGGCGGCTCGAATCTCCATCCAGGCGCACGGTATTGAAGTCGAGCTCGAGGGGGAGGGGACCGGAGGGGAGTCGGGCAGCGTGGCACAGACCCGCTATGTGACCGATCCCTCGCAGCCTGTCGCCTTCGACATTGCCCTCCCCTCCCTCCTGATCGCGCTCGAGTCGACGGGCCTGGAGGCTTGCGTCAATGCAGTGGATGAACGCCACCTCTCGTGCAAGATCCTTACCTCCGCATTCGGGGCGCTGGAGCAGAACCCGAGATCCGCTCAGCCGCAGGTCGACGTCATCTGCTCGGGACTCAACACGGGGAAGACGCAGGCGCTGATCGATGCGTACCTGGACCCGGCCCTTGCAGGCGGCTGGCGAGTGATCCTCGTGACTTGCCGCCGGGCCTTCTCCCGCGACCTCAAGCGTCGCATTGATGCTGCGGAGTTGTCAAAGGACGCCGGCTCGAAGGACTGGATGCAGGAGGCCTGGCGGCCACCTGCGGCGCGGGCGACGTTAGCGCGTACGACGTCGGGACGGGCGGGGAAGGTGCGCGGCTTCGAATCCAGCGGCTCCCCGCGAAGCTGCCTGCGGCCCAGTGAGCGTGCTGCGAGCGGGAGGTGGGAGGGATTGGGCGGGCGGGCCTGCGTCCAGCGCTGAAACGTAGCTCCACTGATGCTATCCGCGATGCGCGTAGCCCGCGACTGGCTGCGGACAAGGGAGGGCTTAGCTAGGACAAGAACGGGTGTGGGGCGCGGGGCTGGAGGCGCGGGGAGGCGAGCCGGAGCCGCCGAATCGATGCGCGGGCTTGAGAACGAGATCTAGAAGCGTGCGCAAGTCGCCGCGAACGTCGGCTCGAGTTGCGGAAGGCGCGGCGGCCAATCTCGGCACCTGCTCAGAGACCAAATGTCAGCGGACGCGGGCGAATCGAGCGCGAGGTTGCGGGACATGTTCTAGGTGCTAAATGCAAGGGATAGAGCGGCAAGAGAGCGAGCTGGCACCTGCGGGATGCGGCGGAGTGCTCCGGCTCGGGCGCCATCGAGCTTTCGAAGGTCCGCGGCCGGCGCGAGCGACCCTGCGCGTGGCGGCGTGAGTGCGGCGTCGAGAGAGCTTTCCAGCGCCCAAAATCTGAGGTCCGGAGCTAGCCGTGGTGCGGAGAAAGAGGTTGCGAAGTGAGGCGCACCTCCGAATCGAAAGGAGCGAGGCGGCGGCTCTCCGGGCTGAGCGGAATGCAAGCTAGTGCCTCTGGCAAGTGCTGCAAGGAGCGCTGGGCCCGGGCGCTGCGAGATGCGCTGCCCGGGCGCTTTTTTTCGGGTTGGGGTACTGTGTTTTGAGTCGAAACACGTGGAGCAACCGCGTGAGCCCAAACTTTCTGAGCTTAGGAGCAAAGGCGGTCGAGCGCTCGGCCGCGCAAGCTAGCTCCGGCGCGCTCTGCCTTCTCTCTACACGTGTCGCATTCGCGTGCGCTCAAAACTTTCTAAGCTTCGGTCAAGCAAGGGGCTAGCGCTTCCGAAGTTCTACGCGCGCGCCTCCCCGTCCGCCGGGCCGACGGTCTGCGCGTCACATCGTCCGCTGCGCCAAGAAGGAGAGATCAAGACGGTGTCAACCGGGTCTAGTTGAGCGCTTAAGGTCGGACCAAAGCCTGTCCCGACCCTCCCAGATCTTTAAATTAATATCTCAGAAGGTCGAGACAGCAGTCCAGACGTCGACTATAGCTAGCCAACAGACGTCGACTAGCCTAGTAGATCTAGAATTTTCCAAGCCTAGCTATAGAGAGACGACCATGGCAACCGGACGCGTGTCTCTCGACGTCGACGCCTTCCTGGCCCGTATGCCCGGGCCCGGGGTACAGCAGATAGATCTGAGCGAGCAGGAGTGCAGCTTTTTCGTTCGATTCCCTCTCGTCGAAGTCCAGAAGGCCTGCAGCCCGACCCTGGGGACGGCTTTCTGCGTCTTCCACCCGCCCTGCATCACCCCAGCCACTTCTCGGGTGCCGAGGATGAGACGAGCACTGCGGCAGCCTGCGCCTTTGCAACCAAGTTCGGAGGCTTCACTTTCTCTCGCCCCTTGGATAATGGATTCAAGGCTGCCTACGTCCTACAGAGCCCGGAGGCTTGCGATCTCATGGCATGGTTCTTTGGGAGCTCGAGCGGCCTGGAGCTCGGTGTGGATGGCACCGGGGCTACGTTCTGCGGGGGCCGGCGCCCGGGCCGCGAGCGGAGCTCCTCCCCACTCCATCCAGAAGCTCGGCGCCCCGCGCTAAGCCCATCCCGGAGCCGGGCGCTCTCCTGGATTCGAGCCCAAGCCTGCCGGCCTTGGAGCGGCTCCTGGACCGCCTACGCAAGAACAAGGCGGTGAGGGACGAGATCTGGAAGGCGGGGGCAGAGCTGCGCGCGGACCTTGGCCTGCACGACGCCCGCCGCGTTCAGCACCTTGGAGTCGAGCCCGACGGGTCCATCACCCTCGTCCTGGGCGGGAGTCAGCCGGGGCGCCGGCGGCTCGAATCTCCATCCAGGCGCACGGTATTGAAGTCGAGCTCGAGGGGAGGGACCGGAGGGGAGTCGGGCAGCGTGGCACAGACCCGCTATGTGACCGATCCCTCGCAGCCTGTCGCCTTCGACATTGCCCTCCCCTCCCTCCTGATCGCGCTCGAGTCGACGGGCCTGGAGGCTTGCGTCAATGCAGTGGATGAACGCCACCTCTCGTGCAAGATCCTTACCTCCGCATTCGGGCGCTGGAGCAGAACCCGAGATCCGCTCAGCCGCAGGTCGACGTCATCTGCTCGGGACTCAACACGGGGAAGACGCAGGCGCTGATCGATGCGTACCTGGACCCGGCCCTTGCAGGCGGCTGGCGAGTGATCCTCGTGACTTGCCGCCGGCCTTCTCCCGCGACCTCAAGCGTCGCATTGATGCTGCGGAGTTGTCAAAGGACGCCGTGCTTTACATGGACATCAAGAAGCCACCGGAGAGCTCAAAGGGATCGCATGGCAAGTGGGGCTTCCGCCATGAGGAGTGCAGGTGCGTCGTCATCACATGGGACTCGCTGCACAAGGTGCTCGAGGACTGGGAGGGCTGGTCGACGGCGCCGCTACTGGTCGTGCTGGACGAGCTCTCCTCCCTCACGAAGCACCTCACCTCGAGCGGCACCCTCGAGCCCACCGGCCTGCACCTAGGTATGCGGTCAGTGCCTCGAAACGCGCGCTGCGTGGGCCTATGGCGCGGCGTGATGAAGGCATCGCGCATCGTGGCGATGGACGGCTTCGTTCGGTCGGTCGATCTCGCGTACCTGGCAGAGTCGGCGCAGGAGGTCGGGGCGCGCCTGGGGCTCCTGTACAACTCGCATCGCACCTGCGACTGGAAGATGCGCGTGTCAGACAGCCCGGCGCACGTCGAGGCGGACATCATGGCGCTGTGCAGACCGGGGCGCTGCCGGGCGATGATCATTGCAGAGACGCCGGCCAAGGCGATCGAGATGCAGGAGAAGATTGCGAAGCAGGCGCTGGAGCAGCTCAGCCTGGGCGGCGCTCAGTACGTGACTCAGCTCGAGGCAGGGCCCGAGGACGGCAGCGGCGCACCGTTCACGATCGGGCTCATCGTTGGGCAGGCCAAGGAGAAGAGCGTGCGCTTCACGAACGACGGCCCAGTGCGCATCGTGTCGATCGATGTGTCTGAGGAGGGCGCGTACAAGGCCTGCGACGTGCTCATCGCAACTTCCGCGCTCGGGGCAGGCGTGGACTTTTCGGACGCGCACTTTGACAAGGTCTACGGCGTGTTCCAGGCAGAGCCCGCGCAGCTGGAGGCGGACGACATCGTGCAGCTGCTGTTTCGAGTCAGAAGGCTGCGCAAACGCAGCACGCCCGACGGAGAGCACCTGCTCGTCGCCGTGCGCAAGAACCGGACGCCCTCGGTTGCGGTCGGCGCGGCGGCTGCGCACTGGCGTGAGAGCGACGACGACGAGAGCTCGGACGACATGCAGCGCTACCTGGACCTGAAGGCTAGCCACCGCGGGAGCCGCCGCGCCGGCATGCCCACTCGGCGCCTCGCAGTGGCAGCGCGCCTGCGGCTGATGTCGACCTGCGCGCTGATGAACGTGCAAGTCACGGAGGATCAAAACCGAGCGGACCGAAGCAGGAGAAGGAGCAGCGGCTGCGCGAGATCAGGAGCGTGCTGGAGGCGGGCGCGCTGGAGCCCGTCGATCTGTGGAGCACGGTGCTGGCCTGGAGGCAGTCCCGCGAGTCTCTCGCTAAGCTGGACATCGAGAAGGTTGCTTCGCTTGCTCGCACGTCGATCGCCGCGTTCCTGGCCAAGGATCCGAGCGAGCTGACCGAAGGAGACGTCGCCTGGATGTGGGATTCGTTCTACTCCATCCCGCTCACTGCCGTGGTCACGCTGGTGCTGAAGCATGGCGCGGACGTTGCCGAGATCGTGCCTACTGCTGAGCGCCTCAAGGTATCGAAGGTCGTCGCGCTGTTCAAGAAACTCTTCGGCTGGCGGGGTATGGAAAGCTCGCGGGGCGTGCTCTGTGGTCGGACGAAGCCTACGCGGCCCTGGCGTCGCCGGAGGGTCGGGAGGCGTACGCGGCTCTGCAGAGTCTGGACGAGCGCGCGCCCCGCTTCGATGCAGCGGACGGTGAGAAGAAGCGGCTCTCGCAGCAGTCTTGGCAAGTCATCAAGTACCTGCTGGAGAAGTACCTCGGAGTGAGACGCGCTTTCTCCGACGCGGACGGAGGGCAAATGGGCAGCCGAAAGCGACGCTACATCACGTGGGAGGAAGACATGCTCGACGACGCAGTAGAGCGCCAGGCTAAGCAGGCAAGGGCAGGCATGGCGCCAAGCTTCCCAGAGGTTTACAACGTTTCTCCGACTGCTATGCTCTCATTCACAGGCGCGTGTGATTGTCGGATGTCACAGTGTGGACTTCGCGAACGGGATGCGCGTGCCAGTGTGTAAATACGAACGTGCGAATTCAAGTGACGTCATGCATATGATCAATGAATGTCTCGACCTTTTGAGATATTAATTTAAAGATCTGGGAGGGTCGGGACATTGCGAGGGCGGACGAGAGTGAGGGCATGCACTCTCTATGTGTCCCGACCTTTTCTGAACAACTCATGATTGCCGTATCATCGATCTGCATTTACTCACTTCGTTCTCTGTCGCTTGCACATGCGCGGTGTGGGATTACTAATTAGATCTAGTCTCCCTAGCCCTCTGCGGCCGCCTTCCTGCCCCCCTGCAAAGAGCAGCTCAACCAAATCCTGTGGGGTCTGATTCATTGCAGACTCGCCTTCCCCGCCTGGGCCTGAGCTACACCAAGCTACGGTGAGTCCGACCAAGAGACGTGTCCGGACCCTCCCTACTTTCTTTATAGATTATTGGAAAGGTCCGGACACTAGAGGAGGGAGGGCGTACATAAGTAGTCTGACCAAGAGACGTGTCCCGACCCTCCCAGATCTTTAAATTAATATCTGAGAGGGTCGAGACACTAGAGGAGGGCGTACATAAGTAGTCTGACCAAGAGACGTGTCCCGACCCTCCAGATCTTTAAATTAATATCTGAGAGGGTCGAGACACTAGAGGAGGGCGTACATAAGTAGTCTGACCAAGAGACGTGTCCCGACCCTCCCAGATCTTTAAATTAATATCTGAGAGGGTCGGGACACTAGAGGAGGGCGTACGACTTAAACTCGCGCAGCGCCGCCTGCTCCTCGCTGAGGTTCTCTGACTTCATTCGATCGCTGTAGGGCTCGGGCGGAGTTCCAGCCTTCACGTGCATCCAAAATAGATGTAAGCACCGCCGCATGAGCTCGATGTACCTCTCGTCCCGTCTGACGTACCACGTTTGCACGCGCAGAGGCGTGAAACAGAAAAGTTCGGCCCAGTCGCGGCCCGTTATGTCCAGCAGGCCCTGAAGTTGAGTCATGTAATAGGTAGGAACGCTATCGTAAAGTTCGCCCTTGTAAGGGCATTTCACCTCTAAAATCCTATCATTTCCTATCAGTCCGTCGGGGCTCCCGGCGAGGAACGGCATTTCTTTGTGTTCGTGCAGTCCAGTGTGTTGAATGTCCACGTTATCGTTCAGTGCCTTGTAGATAGAGACCGCGAGGGGCTCGTAGTCGTGCCCGTAGGTTAGGGCAGGGTTGTCAAAGTTGTTTTCCTCCGCGATCCGCTCAGCTCCGCCCAGAGGCGGGCCCTGGATTTCCACGGGTTGATGCCGCACGCGGCGGCAAAGTTCGAGGCGGTTAGCTTTTCGCGGCGCGCAGCGTGCCACGCCGCGCTCCCCTGTTGTAGGTCCATAGCTCGTAGCCTCGCAGTAGCGTTTAGAATTTCTCGTTGTGTGCAATTGCAAATGTCGGATGACGAAGATTCGAGCCCGGTCCCGCAGATGGACGAAGATTCGAGCCCCGAAGAGTTCCTGACTCGCGTTAGGGGCCTGGCCCATTGGATACGAGATAAGTTCAAGGAGGGGATGCGAAATCGGATAGGAACGTCGTCCTTTCCGCTGAGGGGGCTAGCCCCTGTTGCAGCCCAGGGGCTGCGGGATACCGTGAGGCTCGCCCCCCATCCTATGATCGGAACTGGGACTTCAGCAGTGTGCTTACGTCCCTGTACGTGGCGCTGATGTCGCCTAGAAGCCGCGTGGCCCGTCTGCCGAACGAGGCCAGATTGAAGATCATGAACTTCTTACTCGCAGGTAGAGACGGGCGCGAAGGCGATGTGATCAATGGGCTTCGAAATGAGATACAGTGGTACATGCGTACAGGCGAAGGCGGTGTCCGACAGTACGACGGCTCACGGTACACAGAGCTCGAGATTCCACGCGAGCTCGTACCCCGGAGCTGGCAAGAGCTTCCGCCCGCCCCACCCCCGCCCCCCGCCTACGTATCCCCCTTTGACTCGAGGCCCCCCATCAACGAGCGCAAGCGACTGCGCGACTGGCTGCAGGACGATCGAAACCGTCTGCCGGTGAGGCAAAGGTCGGCACTATACCCCCAGAGGAGGAGGCGTACCCCGTTTTCGAGAACAATCGCCTGACGTGGAGGTGGACGTGATAGGGGGTACGGGTAGATATTCTCAGCGAGCCGCGAGCATGGCGCGGACACGCGAGTCCGACGTGCTGTACAACAACGGCCCCATCATCGTGAGATCCTACAGCGGACCGTGGACTTGGACGACGCACAATCCGATCTGCACCGGCGGCGATGGGCGATGGGCCCCGATTCGGGGAGCGGATCGCCCGGGGAGAACTTTATGGAACGCGTGCTGTACCTCGTGCGCTGGATACGAGATAAGTTTAACGACGATCAAGAGTTTCCAGATCAAAACACCATCGGCGCAGCACGTTTCATGGGTATGACGATCAATCCACGCAATCATGGCAGGCGAGAACGCAGGGATCTGAACGGCGATTGGGCGGACCTACAAGCACTGTGGATGGCCTTTGCGAACCGCAAGAGCCAGATCCTCGCTCTGCCCGCGCGGGTGCAGGAGCGTATCATTGACTTTGTGGCACCGTGGCGCTTCGAGAGCCTTGACCCGCAGACTGTGCAGCCCCGCTTCCTCAGACGACTGCGAAACGCCTTCTACCACCTGGCGCTGAGCGACGGCCAGTACTTCACGCCTCAGAGAATCGATCACGGTGAATTCGGTATACCCCCCGAGTGGGCAAACTTTGGCATGGTACCCCCGCCGCGGCCCCTCCTCTACGGCCCCCCCTCCCCCTCACCTGAGCAGCGTGAGTCACTCAAGCGTCAGAGGGAGGTACGCGAATGGATGGACGACACCAGTCACTGGGTACAGGGCGAGGCCGAGTTACGCAAGTTCGCTAGGCTCGGGCAGTAACCGCAGGGGGTACAGCATTCAGTTAGAGTCCGAGCCTAGTTAGAGGCCGGGAGGCCCCCGGGGGGTACATTGGACGTGTTAGTCCCCCTGCCTCCCCGAATGCAATATAACAATGCAACCTCCGCAACGCGTGACTCATCAACCTCCGAGGGTTAACAATGCATTGACAGCGAAGGGGCAAGCTCGAGAGCTCGACCCTTGGCAAGAGCCCACCTATATACGCTTCAACTCTGTGCCGTTGCGCAACCCGGAACCGACTGCCATTTATATAGAACTGGATGGCCGGCCCCGGTCCCGGACGCACCGACGTGTTCTGGGTCTAGATGCTGGCCATCCCGTGAACAGGGTGCAACCTGCACGTCAGCACCGGCGCGAATCGTGAGAAACGAGCTAAAGGTGCAATTGCACAGCGGTTGCAGCCCTAAAGGTGCTCTGCGCGCGCGCGTACCTCTACGCGGATGGATCCGTCCTTCTTTCCCCTGTGGTCAACGATCGGCAGCGTCTCCGCAATGTCTGCGGCGGCGCGCGGCGCGCGGCACGTGTCAGGGCCGGACACGAGCTCGAGCTCGCGGCAGCTGGCGGCGGCGCAGGCACCGAATAGGTACGAAAGCGGCTCCAGGAAGAGGTGCGCCCGTCCGATCTGCGTGTCTTCCGGCGGGTCCCAGAACGGCTGCCGGCCGATCGCGAAAGTGAGGGGGGGATGGGGGGGGGGGGGGGGGGGGGGAAGGGATGCACGTTTTCGTCACGGGGAATGGCGAATGGCCCCTCTTCGGTCCAGCGGTTGTAGAGGTCGCGTGCAATGTGGAGCCGCAAATCGAACTTGTCGGGAGACCACGTCCACACCTGCGATTAATTCAAACAAATTAATCAAAGTCACGAAGTGTCATGCAGGTGCCACGGTGCAGCTGCTGTCCCGGTATCTAGGAGCGCATGCGCGCGCATGCACGGACCGCCTTTGTGAGCAAGTTGGTGACACGCAACTGGACGTCCTTCAGTTCGAAGAGCTTCAGCTCGAACACCGTCCGCTGCCGCATTTCCTCCGCCAGCGTGTTCAACTCGTTCACCTGTTCGGTGCGCCCGTGTTCAAGTGGCGAATCTCTGCTTTTGTCTTAAATAAAATTACCTCTGGAATGAGGCGGCTCAGTTGGTACTCCATGAGCGCCAGCTCCCGCTTCCGCTTCATGGCTTCCTCCTCGCGCTCCTCCTTGAGTTGCTTCTGCAGCTCCAGCTCCGCTTCGAGCTCGAGGATGCGCGCCGCCATCGCGTCGCCGCCCTTCGCCTCCTTCAGCTCGGCTTGCAGCTTCTGAACCTGTACGTATATATACGAGGGCCAACAATGGGCCAAACGCGAAAAGTCAACTCCGAGAGCTCGAGACTCGGAAGTGACGCTTGGATTGCGGAGGTTCTTATAACCGCCGGGTCACAGCTGGGGGGTACCGTAGACGAGGCTGGTGATCGCCATGATCGCGACGATCGCGATGACGATTCCGATCACGACGATCGCGAAAACGAGACGATCGCGACCATTTTCGATCGCGATTTCGGGGAGGGGGTCCATTTTGGGCCGGGGTAGAGAAAATAAATGCGAAAAGGCCGAAAAGTGCGTTTTTCACGCGTGAAATCGATCGAAAACTTGGGACTTGGGACTTGGGACTTGGGACTTGGGACTTGGGACTTGGGAAGAGTTAAAATCAGAGTCTGGACCCAAAAGCGGGGAAATTTTCGGACGGGGAGAAAAATGTCAGGCAATCTCTATTACGATTTTCCCTTTGAGTTGAATATGGCATTCGAAAGGTTGCGCGAGTTCTGGCGTTGGCACCTCACGGGACATGACATCCCCGACGTAACACCAGAGCCCAACTTACAGGGCGTGCTTGAAGTCATCCGTCAATATCCGCGTCGATTCAATGAATGGATTGAGTTCCACGCGACGAGCCGTTTCCAGAGCCTCCCCGAGGCCATACGCGAAAATTTCGTGAGGCTGGTGGGACCAGGCTACGACAACCCTAACAATCATAGACCACGCCCAGCTGGCGTGACACGCGAAGCTCGAGAAGACCGTAGACTTTTCCGCAGGGAATTGAGAGAGGATAGACGGAGGCTTTCAATGGGGCTCCCGCAGATTGTGAGGGGGTACAGCCCGGATTACGAGACTTACCAAGAATTGTACGGCTTCGAAAATCCCTTTGAGAGGGCACTACCAGGGTGAGGGGCCAGGGGGGCCCCTGAGGGTGTACCCCCCATCCGAGACTCGACCTTCGGCGGACGCACTCGGGCGATTTCCGTCAGGCCGGCTCCCTTTTTCTGCCTTCGGTCCAACGCTAAATTTGGCTTTTTTCAGGCCAGTTGGCAACGTTTTCCGTTGCGAACTAGACCGCGAAAAAAATCGCCCACAAAACCGCGGTCCGCCGCCATTTTGGCTCACTCTTGAAACGGGTTCGCCGCCTTCTCTCAGCCCAAGGAATCCCCGCCTCTCCGAATTTTCACAAGTCCGCTCTCTCAGTCACCTCACGTTTTGCCTTTGCTGATCTCTCTTCCCTTTGCGCAGATGTCGATTCCCTCTGAGCTTGTCGAGGACCTTGCCAAGGCCCGTGAGATGTGGCTAAGTCCCGCGATTGGCCTACCCGTGAAATGGAGAAGCGTGCCCGCAAGCTGGGGTACCTCTACCAAGCTCACAGCGGAGAAGGCTTCCATACCATCAACCTCAACTTTGTATCCTCCCTTCTGCCCAAGTCCAAGCAACCCAAGCCCGAGCCCAAGCCCGAGCCCGTCGACGTGCCCCCGTCCCCGGCTGGGTCAAGACTCCCACTGGCTGGGCGACCCCAAGCTTTTCGCCGAGTCTGCCGCCGAGACGCTCGCCTGGGCCTATCCCCTCAAGTCTTCACGAATTACCCCCTCCGTCATCGTCGTCATCTGCCCCTCAGCCCGTCGCCGAGCCCGCTCCCGAGCCAGTCGATGACGCCGAGTCCGAGGCCTCTGACGCCGAGTCTGACATCAACGACTTTATCGACTTTGACGTGCCGATTCCATACGACTCTGAGTCCTCTTCCGACTCTGAAGGCGACAACGAAAACCCGACTCGCAAGCGCCGCATTATCAAGACCAAGTCAATCGTCAAGAAGAAGTTCATGGAGACCACGTCATTCACCGACAACTCCGAGCGAGTCAAGAATCCCGCCAAGGAACACGAAAAAGACTTGAAGATCGGCGCTGGCATTGCCCGTTCTCGCGTGACGTCACACTTCAGCAAGCGCCTGACTCAGCACGTCAAGACCATTGAGAAGCGCATCATCGCCAAGCGCGAAATGGCCGAACTCCGACGCAAGTTGCGTCACGAGCGCCTTCTTCGTCGCGAGATGACGCTGGCCAAGATTGCCGAGCGCAAGAAGAAGGAGTCAGCGGAACTTAGGGCGCGCGTCGAGGCTCAGCAGCGGCGCGAGGCAGAGGCGGCAGCGGCCTTGGCGGCGCAGCGCGAGCAGGAGCGGCAGGACTTAGTGCAGGCAGCGCAGGCCCTTCCCCGCATTCCCCTTAAGTCCGCGCCCGAGGCCCCGATTGACTTGGTTTCCGACGATGACTCTGATTTTGAGATGCTGTAAATAGTATTGCGTCATTCCATTGTACATACTTGTAAAAATTGGCCGACTATTTTTACTTGACCTTGGTGCTCGGACCTTGGGGCTTGGTGCTTGGGCTTGGGCTTGGTGCTTTGGAAGCGTTACTCTCAGAGTCTGGGTCCAGACTTTCTCTGGATCTGCGAGTTTGCCGCGCCAAGTCATTAACCATCGGGCAGACTTAGAAAGGGGTACTGCATTTTGCATACGACGTTTCCGGTGACATTCCAGGTGAGATTTCGAGAGAGGTAGAGTCTGAAATGTCGACAGAGTTTTCGAGAGCGATTTCAAGCGAGATGTCAAGAGACAGAGGGTACGAGAAGTCGTAAGAGTAAAAAAGACTACGAGTAAAAAAGAGTATGAGGGGTGGTACGACTAAAAAAGACTACGAGTAAAAAAAGTCCGTAGAAAAACTCACCTGACTTGTCTGACAAATTTCTGATCCTGGAGAAAGTCTGGGCCGGGACCCTGAGAGAAACGCTTCCAAAGCACCAAGCACCAAGCACCAAGGTCCGAGCACCAAGGTCCAAGGTCCCCGGTCGAACATTTTCTGAGCCTAGGGCAAAATGGCCCTGCTCAAGTGCACCGACTCCCGCGACCTGCCCTACAACGTCCTGGTCAACTCGGACGTGCCCGGAGTGCGATGGAGTTTCCCTGGCGACTGGACAGGGGCAGGGTGACCAAGACCTTCGGGAGGCGCAAGCACTACCTCTCCCAGCTCATCCTCGGAAGCCGCCACGTGGACTGTACGTGGAGCACATCAACGGCAACCCGCTGGACTACAGGAGGGAGAACCTGCGCTGGGTATCGATGTCGGAGATCCAGAAGAAGAGGAGGGAGGGTACGAGCCTGCAGCAGAAGAGCGAGGAGATTGCGGAGATGATGGAGGCAGCGCAGGCGCTGGTGCAGCTCAGCCAGTCTAGACGCTAGTGGTGTGAATCTTAGTGTCGTACTCGCGACCGATCGTGGCCCAGGATACGTAGTTTGTAGACGTGCCGTTTGCAGGGTTGGTGGTGGCAGTCGTGTAGTCGGCCTCTGCTTCTATCAACTCGGCCATGAGGGTAGAACCCACGACCATTCCAGAGGTAGGCATACCCGCAATGTTGTTGTACAATTTGAAAGTGAATTTCGTGAAGAGGAGCCGGGCCAGAGCTGGCACGGGGATTCGAGGAATCATAGGAAAACGAGGTACCCGAGACTCCACCCGTGGTGGCATTCGTCATCATTTCCTTTGCGGTCATCTTCCAGAGATTGTACATCTCAAAGGGACGGCCTGCGTGGTCTTGTGAGTGGCATCGATGGCGGTGCCGTCTATGTGGGTCTTGGAGCCGCCGTTAAAGGTGCGAGTGAGGGCGGTGTTCGCAGTGAACTTGAGCTCGAGCACTCGGATTGCGGGCCGATCCGGCACGGAGGGCTCTATCTTTTTCAGGAGGCCAGAGAGCCAGAGGGCCTCCGCCTCGTCCGCGCTCACACCCGAGTCGATGTCAAAGTACACGTACACGGAGCAGGAGGCGGGATTCTCGAAATCGTTGGAGGTGACGCGCAGCATGATCGGATTCTGGATCTTCACGGTCAGCATGGAGGCGTAGCTGCCGTCCCAGACCACGGAATCCGTCCCGGCGTTGGCCGCTGCGACATCGCCGTAGAAATCGGGGTGGGCAGCACGGTCTTCACGATGGTGCTCGAGGTGGAAGGCATTTTGCGACCTCGGATGAGAAAGATTATCCGTAGAAGAGGGCGATGTCGTTGCCGATGCCGAGAGGCGGGCCGCGGGCTGCACGGCGTCGGAGCCGGTGGTGTGCCTGTAGGAAATCGAGCACTCGCGCAGCTCCGCGCAGAGGCTGGCGCCCGTGCTGAAGTGGGCTGGTCGGCGGCGTAGGGCAGGGGAAGACCTGGAACTTGAAGAAGGTGAAGGGGAAGCGGGGTAGCCCGGAAGCGCGCGGGTTGCCGCCCGTGTAGAGGGCTCCCAGGGTGGCGGGACTCGGATTGAATTTCGTGAAGAGCACGTCGCCCTTGAGCGTACCCCGCGCAGTAAACGCACCCGTACCCGGCAGCGCGGTATCGGTGTACTGGTTCACGGTGGGGCCGTACCCCGTCTCCCTGAACTTAACCTCGAGACAGCGCAGGACGTTGGCCGTGGCCGTGGCGGGCGCCACCCTTTTCACGAGGCCGGATTCGTGGAGCAGCTCAATGACCTCTGCGCTGAGAGTGGACGGGTCGAAGAAGAGCTGGTAGGAGTAGATCTTGGGCGTGGCGTAGGCGTTCTGAACGGCTTGAATCACGACGGGATTCTGCAGGAAGACGTCGACGTAGCTGCCGGAGGGGATGCGCGCGAAGTTTGAGTTGTTGTTGCCGGCGTCGAGGGAGTTGAGAGTCTGGTACCAGTTGGAAGTCATTTACCCGGGGCAGATATTTTTTCGGATCGTAGAGGAAAATGCCCCGCTTTGTATTCGTGAAGAAACAGGTGGTGCAGGCTCCGCAGTACGGCGTGGAGCCGATCTCGCTCACTGTGGGCAGGCCCCAGGTGCGATCGGGCTCCGTGCTCAACAACGGGGCGGTACCTACGGATTTCGACTGAACTGGGGTGCTGTCACCAACGCCGTCAAGTACAAGGTGTACAGGGCGACGAGCCTCAATGGCACCTGGACGCTGGTGAACACTGTGAACGCCCCCACGCTCACGTACACGGACACGCCCTTTAATTTTGGCGAGCTACGTCTCTACCGGGTGGCCGCGGTTCGCGAGCAGGGCAGCAGCAGCACGGGCTCCGATGGCAAAGCCCCACCCACAACCTACGCACAGTCGCTTCTCTACACGCACGAGGGCACTACAAGCAATTACATTCTCTTCCAAGGCCTGAGCGGCTTCAACCCTCAGATCGAGGCGTACACCACGCTCACAACCGCCACGGCCCAGACCTACGGCGATTTTATTGCCGGGGGCGGCCCCGCGTCTTCCGGCTTCCCGAAACCCGCCATCGTCGTCACAATCAATTGGGTGGCCATGGAGGGCGCGGACTCGATTCGAATTTACAGAGACGGCACCCCTATCGGATTCGCAAGCAGCGCCCTAGCTACCTCGTACATCGACGATAGCACTGCCCTTGCGTGGGGTACGGAGTACTCCTACCAGGTGGCCGGCATCGTGGGCGGGGTCGAATACGAAAAGTCCGATCCGCTCCCGGTCTGGACGACGCCGAACGCGCCCACGAACGTGACGACGACTGCGCCCGACGACATAGAGCAGCCCGTCAGCCTCAGCTGGACGGCGCCAACGGGGGCGACGGGGTACAAGATCTACAGGGACGGGGCCTACCTCGCAGACTCCGCGACCAACTCCTATAGCGACGCGACCACGATCTGGGGTACGGGGTACGAGTACCAGGTCTCCGCGACGAACTCGGGAGGGGAGGGACCGAAGAGCATTGTGGCGTATGTCACCACGGATCCGGCGGCGCCCACGGAGCTCACCGCGACTCCGACGGCGGGGGCCGCCCAGCCAGTGGTGCTTGCCTGGTCGGCGCCGGCGACGGGCGTCACCGTCTCCTACAACATTTACAGGGACGGCGTCTTTCTCGCGAACGACGTCAGCAGCCCTATTCGGACGCGACGACCGCGTTCGGGACGACCGCGTTCGGGACGACCTACACTTACACCGTCAAGGGCGTTAACCAGATTGGCGAGGAGGGCCTGCCTCCAGCAGTGCCTTTGCGACGACAATTGACAGTTTTATGGACAGCGCCACCATTTCAACGGCCACCAAGAATGCACTGGTGGCCGCATACTCAACCCGAAGGGTTCGGCCCTCTTATGTCGGACCCACGCTCCGTCTGCGTCGCAGCGATGGAATTACCGCCGATTGGTACGCTGACTATTCAGGCGTCTTGAATTCTGCGTACGATCGGTCTGGAACAAGTTACACGACTTGGGTGACGGGGTACACGGCAACTGTTCAGACAATGTACGATCAGACGGGGGGTGGGAGGCACGCGACCCAGGATACAGCATCTTTGCAACCTCGCTATACGAGTGGCCGGGTGACATTCGATGTCGGCAGCTCCCATTATCTGCAAGTTCCCTACTCTGCAGCCCTCAATACCTCGACGTACTCGGTACTTTGCTCCTGCCTTTTCACCGCTACGACAACAGGAACTTATTGGACCCCTGTAGCATCCCGCGGCATGTTCACGGGCTACTCGTTGTACAGGAACAATGGCGTGTTTCTGTCCTACACGGGCAATGGCTCTGCGTGGACTGATTTCGGAACGAGTGCAGCGAATGCAGGTACGCAGTATAAGATTGCCGTAGGGTACAATGGCACGACACACTCCATTCGCGTGGGCTCAACCGTAGAAACAAGGACAGCCGGCTACGCTCCAAACACGCAGTATCCCCTGCGCATTGGAGCGGGTGTCACCGAGTCATCCCCGCGCACCTCTGGAACGGCTGGGTCGACGATGTGCTCTTCTTTAACACGTTTATTACGGACGCCAGTGCCGTTCACGCGCTCATGTAAAATCTTATGTGGAAGAACAACAATCAGGGTATTATTGTATTTGTGCGGTAATCGCTCATCAGACAACCTTCACGATAATTAGCGCCTGCGTATCTGAAACGACTCGAATGATTCTACCGACGGCGACCCTGTACTGGTCGAAGGATGGGGCGGCCACGGCCTGGGCGGCGATTGCTCCGTTGGGTCCTGGGGTGGGTACCACGTAATCTCCCGGGCCCCCACCGCTGACGTTCACGGGGACCTGTCCACAGAATGCAATCCGATCGACCAGCTGCCGATTCGCCTCTGCCGCTGACTCCCAGGCGGCGCGGGCGGCTTCGTAGGTTGCGAGGGCGGTGGGGTCGTCCGTTTCCGGCTTCAGGGGGGCCATTCCAAGGGACTGGCCCCAGGTATCGCCCCCTACGAAGGATGGGTTGGTGCTCTTCACCACGAACGTGACGGCCTCCGTAAATTGATTGGTTAGGAGTCCTGAGCCGTTCACCCCACAGATATCGCCCTTGTTGAAGGCAAAGTCGTTGGATTTCTTTAGCATGTACTCTGCGTAATCGCTTCCTGCGGTGTTGACCGTGCCCCCGGCTGCGATGGAGCGACCTGTCGTAGACCCGAGGGCAGCAACAAAGAAAGGGCAGGCCGCTGTATCGTTCCATAAGGTCACGGTGGCTTGATCGGCCACTTTGTAGTTTTTCACGCCCATGTAGTGTCGGTTGTCGAAATCCCACCACAGGCTTGCCCATTGTCCGCTTCCGACGTCTTTGCTTTTAACGTTCAAGACGGAAGTTGCGATGGATGTCGGCGCACCGATAGTTGCATTGGACAGATTAGCGGTTCCGGTTATGTTAGGGGAGTTGAGCTCCGAGACTGCGTTGACGACGCCGGTAACCGTCGCAGCCCCGTTGACTCTCAATCCCCCGACCACGTTAGCGCCCCCTCCCTGCACGTACAAGGCCGCATTCGCCTCCCCATCTGCGTTGTTGAACGTCAGGGCGTTTGTGGTGTGACCACTCCCGTCCCAGGAGCCGTTCGTGACGGTGAGCCTCTGCGTCTTCACGCGCCCCGGCACGGCCGATCCGCCCTCCCGCGTGCGCATCTTATCGCAGCGCAGCTCGCCGACTCGCACGAGATCGGCCTCGGAGAAGGGGACGGCCGTGGCGTTGTAGGGGGTCTCGGTGGCCTGGTCCCCGAGGGTGGTCTCCTTAATCGTGTGATCGCCCTTGTGATTCACGCTGGCAGCGTAGGTGAATAGAGGGACGGCGACAGACATTTTTGGATTGCATCAGAAAATCGATTACATAAGCAGCTTGCCGATCGCGGTCCAGTGAATGAAAAGCTGGACAATTTGGGTGGGTGTGACCGTCATTCTGGGCTGGAATCTCACTTTAACTGTAAAGCCAGTATGACTCACCGCCGTGACGTTGGTCCCGTAGAAATCGACATCCGTGCTGCCGCCAGGATTGATGTCGAACGAGGGGGTTACGTTAATAACCGGCGTCGGGTTTGCTGGGGTCCCCAATCCGCCTCCAGTGTCGTACGCCTGTCCGAATGTAATGTTGAACGTCACCGTGTATGTTGAATTGATGTTAAACTCCGTGTACGCAGCGTACGAGTGGAAGGACGTGCCGTGCGTTATGTACGCATCCATGTTCACGTTTCTGTGCCCGTGGCCGGTGAGCGAGTACTCTGCGTGACTGTGCGTAGAGGGGGGGAAGGTGAGAGGCTTCCCCGTAACTTGAGTTTCCCAGTCCACGTTGTGGCTGTGAGTCGAGGGGGGGAAGGTGGCTGGCCTGCCCGTAACTTGGGTTTCCCAGTCCACGGTGATGTTCGACAAGTCGGGGGCCGTCCAGTCGCTGATTTCGGAGAGGGTGTGCCTGTGACTGGCGTGGGGGTATGTACTCGGCTTCCCCGTGATGCTATCCCACGCCCACGTCGTTGGCTTTCCGCTCAGATCCGCATAAGCACCCGTGTGCGCCACCGTCGCCAGCCAGGGCTGCACGACGCCAACGGTGCTGACGGGCTGGTTGACGGGGTACTCGAGCAGCGATGCGTTCACTTCCGTTGGCTTCCCCTTCAGATCCGCGTACTCGCCGTATGGGCCACGGCCGCCAGCTGGGGCTGCACGACGCCCACGGTGCTGATGGCCTGGCTGGGCCCGAGGGCACGTGCCACTCGTAGTTCTGCGCCGCAAACACGGGCTGGCCGGGCGAGGGTGCCCAGTACTCGACGCCTTGGCCACCTCTTTCCTGTACGGCGCCGCCGGCCTGTCCATCAATTTATCGACGTACGCCTTGGGTACCAGCCAGTTGGCCTTGGGACTCTGCGAATTAATCCGTTGTCTATGAAGGCCCCGTAATTCCTGAAGCCTCGGCCTCCCACCAATCCTGCATGCGGAAGGTACCCGGAATCTCGAGGCGCGAGTTGGCGTCGGCCAGGCGGGCCACCTGCGCCCTCCGTTCGACGAGACGCCGAGTGTCGGATGGCCGAGCCGAATTCGCGCCTTAGGGCCTCGATGTGATTGATCCTGTTGAGGCCTCCTGGTAGACGGCAATTAACACGCGCTTCCTGTTCTTGGCCTCCGCCGTCACCATTTCCTTCAGATCCAGCATCACCTGCTTTAGGCCGATGTTCAGGGCCAGCAGCCCATCTGCATTGTTTCCGTGAGCTGCGATAGGTAAAGCACCGTCGCGCGATCGATTTCGAGCAGAGTCTTCTGGTCCTTGGGGTACGGTAATCGTTGATTGCGTTGTCAAGCGCGTGGATGAACTTCTGCAGGCTTTCGGGCTGCTTTTGGTTTCCCGCATCCATCTTCAGCATTTCGATCTCCATGATGAGTCTCATTGCCCCGTTGTCGCCGCCCCTTCCGGTGAAAACGCCCATGGGGTTGTCGCCTAACTCACCCTCGATTCGCCGAATTCGCATCCTCAGTTGCTCGGCCTCGGAGCCAAAGGTCTCGATGCCCCACTCGACCATGTCCTGTGCGATCTTACCAATGAACTGAATCGTATCGGCCGCCCAGTTGATGGGGTACATAAAAAAGTTTTTGATGATGGTACCCACGTCCCTCTTGTTCAGGATGTCCACGAAGACGCCGGCGATCATTCCTGCGAGAATCGACAGGCCCATGCCACCCACGAACCCGATTTTCATTCCGGGCTTCAGGAATTGGAGACGGAGGTGAGCCCCTGCTGAATGCCAAACGAGCCCACGGTCATGATCATGCTGTCGCGGAAGTTGTCCATGAACTGCGCTTGCGTGATCTGTCCGCTCTCCAGGGCTTGGTACGACGAGAAGCAGCCCGCCAGCGCCGTCAGCCGAGGCGGCCGCCCCGCCCCAGTCGTCTGCCGAACTCGAGCCCGTACCCCGAGCCCGGCGCCCACCAGGTCGATGCCCGCCCTGAAAGAGGTCGGCCATGCGAAGGGCATGCCGTCGTTGTTCGCCGTACCGCCGCCGAGAAGAGGGTCTCTGCGCTGAGGGCTCCTTTGCCACCCCGGCCGCCTTGCCCTCGGGCGCCCCAGGTAGGCGTCGCGCTGCTCTTTGGTGGTGAATCGCTCGAGGTCGAAATCGGCAAGGGCGTCGGCGGTGGCGCGTTCCAGTCGCCGTAGGCATGAGGCGTGCGCAGAATAACGTCCGAGTCGCCCATCACGCGCCTGTCGAGCGTCTGGAATACGCCCTCGGAGGGCAGGCGAGCTGTGCCCGGGCGCATTTCCTCCACGGAAACGTCGTCCCTCTCCGCGAGCGTGATATCGTCCGGGCTGGCCGAGCCCACGCCGCGCCCTCGTCGGCGTAGGCCCTTCCTCCTTTTTAACAGTTGATTGGCCTCCCGTTTCAATGCTTGGTACTCTGTCTCTACCTTGGTCTTCTTGCCTCTTCCTCTGCCGCCTTGCGCTCTGCGATCTTCCGCCTCTGCTCTTCTATCTCGGCGTTGCGTCTCGCCGCGTCTCCTTGGCTTGCTGCTTCGCTCTTCGATCACCCTGTTTGCGTACTCCTTGTCCGCTTGGGCCTTTCTGTAGCGCTCCTCGATCTGACTCTTGGCCTCGTCTCCTCTCTTCTTAGATCGCCTATGAACGCCGTTGTATCTATGTAAAGCTTGTATTTGGCGGTGATGCTCACGTTTAAAGGCCTCCAGATCGCGCACCATGGCGTCGTACTGTGCAAGCCCCTCGCTGGAATGACGGCTCTTCGCTTTTCCCAAAACTTGCTCAGCTCTCCACGTAATTGATCATGCCGACGTACGCGCTCTGTGCGCCGATGCTCACCGTTTTCGGATTGGCTCGCAGCTCTGCCACAAACTTTCCCTTTTGCATCCGGTACAGTGACCATTCCAGGCTCCCCGCCATAGGCTCACTTCCGTCCGCAGTTCGCGGTGCATCTCCTCCACGTCGCCGTATGCTATCCAGATGGCATCGCTGATGGCCTCTGAACAGCCTGACGCTCAAAGTTTTTCCACTTCTCATCGGCCATCTTTCTCCTCAGTTCTTCGGCGTCTTTCTGACCCTTCCGTCAGCTGATCCATAACGTAGCTAAAGTCGCGCATGTTCTCTTCCATGGCGCGGACCCTGTCCCCTGATGCTTTTCCATCTGCGAGTTTTTTGAGCTCCGAGCGGTAAAAATCCATCTGCGCCCCCCTGAACGTCTCCATCGTCGCTTACGCTCCGCTACCTTCGGCTCCTCCAGCCGTGCAAATTCCTCGTCTGATGCAGTTTGCATTGCCTTCAGTCGTTCCTTTCTGTCTTGGCAGCTGCCTCCTCGTCCGCCCTGCGCGCTGCTCTAACGCGTCGAAGAGGGCCCTCTGATCCTCGAGCGTGAGGCCAATGAGCTCTTCCACCTGGTCGCTCCTACCCAGCCGCGCGAAGGCAGCCTCTCGGCGGCCGGCCTCGGATCGGGCCTCGGCGTCGTCTGCGTCTCGCCGTCCCATGGCGAGCGTGCTCTGCGGTGGCCGCGTACTTGAGCAGCCTCTGTGCCAGCCCGTCCGCGTTGGCCTTGAATTTTTTCGACTGCTGGTCGCGCGCTCGGCGGCCTCCTTTAAATTTTTGATTTCCTCCCGGAGCCTGTTCGCCTCCTGCACCGCCCCCGTTTGCAGCTCTCCTGCCTTTCTCCTCGTTTCTCTTCCTCTTCCAGCAGCTGCCTTCTCGTTTCTGCCTCCTTTTCCAATTTCTTCTTCCTATCCTCGATCTCTTTCCTCTGCGCCTCAAGCAGCTCGGTGCCTGCGGTCAGCGCTTCAATTTCCTGCAGCTTTTTCGCCTTGCGGCTTCCCTTTGCTCGTTATCTCTTCAGCTCCTCCTCGGCATCGAGTATCATTTTTGTGCGCTCTTCCGCGACCTGGCGCTCTGCCGACCTTAGCGCCGTGAGGCGCTCTCTTCTTCCTTTGCGCGTCTGTCATCAGCTTGTTCGCTTCCGCCTTCTTCTCCGCGACCTCTGTCATTTCCTTGTCTTTCAGCTCGCTCCATTGCTTCTTTTCGTTCTCGAGTTTGTAGTACTCGCGCTGCGCGTCCTCGGTATCGAATTTAATGGGGGGTCTCGCGTTCAGCTCGTCGATTTGCCTCACGAACCCCTTCCGATCCTTGTAGTATTGATGCCGCCTACGATGAGGCGCCCCCGAAGATGGCCGTTGAAGTGGCGAGGCTGCTACCTTATCCATGCCCTCCCCGCCTGAGCCGCCGCCACCCGAGCCGCTGCTGCCCCGCCCCCGCCCACTGGCGTGCCGCTGGAGCCCCCTCCGCCCCCGTGCCTGTACCCCCACCCCGTGCCTGTACCCCCACCCCGGTGCCTGTACCCCCACCCCCGTGCCTGTACCCCCACCTCCCGGCTTCCACCACCGTACCCCCACCCGGAATCGCACCCGGCACCTTGGGCCGCCGATGATGTCGTCGTACAGGTGGCGGTGCGCCCAGTCCGTGATGTCGCCTTCACGTGCGGGTGCTTGACGAGGCGTACCTCTCGTCGTGGAAGTGGTCCTTCAGCGCCCAGTTCTGCGTCTTCGCCAGTCCGAGCGATCGGGGAGCACGTCGGGCGCCGTCGGGATGCGGCCCCCGCCGTCGTCTCCGGCGTCTCGCCCGTCCTGTCGGCGCTCAGGGCGCGGATGTTGACTTGAAGTGGTCGAACCACGCGAAAAACTCCTCCCTGTCGCGCCTGTACTGCTCGGGCTCCATGCTCGGCAGCGCCTGTCGGCTCCAGTAGATGTGGCGCAATGGGCCGCGATGCGCTCGAGGGCGTTGTACCCGGCTCACGTCCCCTCTGCGCCCTTTAGAGTCAGTTTTACGAGGTTGAGGGTGGCATCCTTTGCGGTGACGGAGTTTGCGATTTTCACGTCGGCCGCCCTCTTAATAATGTTCCAGTCCACGCCCGTCTCGGTCGTGACCCCCAGAGCCCTTGATAATTGCGGTGAGGTCCCGTAGTCGCCAGCGAGCCTATGGTCGTCAGGAAATCGTTGTACGTGGATCCCTCCGCAGCCGAATCTCGTCCGCGTAAATTCCCCTCACGCTCAGGCTCCGTCTATCGCGAAGGCGCCGTTCAGCACCTCGTCGGGATTCGGGATGGCCATGCGCCAGGGGTCTGCAAGCATCGACATTTCTGTTCGCGAGAGAGAAAAATTAACTAGCGCTTCCGCTCCCAGGTCCACTTCAGCTTGCCGCTCACCTCGCCCGTCGTCCACTGGCCCGCGGCACCTGCCAGAAAACGTCGGCGTAGGGGTAATCGGGCCTGACAACGATCTGCTCGTCGGCAGCCAGCGGTAGGCCTCGGAGGCGTCGCGTATTTTTCGGCTCCCAGTATTCCCCGCCCGTGCCGTTCGCAGCGAGTACCCCTCCCTTGCTACCCGTACCCTGTAGAAGTGCTCGCCCGTGAGCGT